>APFE031329441.1:77911-167596 GCA_000404065.3 Pinus taeda
ATGCCACCAAAACATTTTGTCGCATTCCAACTTATTACAAATTGTGAAATGTTTATAACTAATATACACTATTACAAAAAATTAATCATGTTTAACCTCATGATTAATGTATTCCAAATCAAATTAACTAATTTAAACAAAATTAACCAAATCTAGGGCGCATTTGATTTTGCAAGCCCATTTATTCATTTTTCTAAGGTTTTTGATTATTTTTTCTATGCCAGTTAATCACGATTAAATGGTGTGATTAACTGCAGTATTGAAGCTCAATCATGATTAAATTGTGTGATTCATTTATTCACTCACCTAATTAAATTTATTTTCAGACTAATCACGTCTAAACAATGTGAGTAGACTACCTATTTCTAATTCTCCTATTCACAATGTGGCATTTAAACAAGTTGCACACTTCATTTACAAAAATTCTTGCAGTAAGCTTTCATGAAATTTTGATTTTTCTTGGTGAAATTTAGACTTGCTCACTTAGGGGGACATTTTCATATATTTTTTCTCTTTTTTTTTTCTTTTCTTTTCTTTCATTTCCTTCTTTATTCTATTTTTTTTTGTCCCCTACTATTTATTTTTCCGCTCTCTCTCTCTCTCTCTCTCTCTCTCGTTCTCTTCCGTCTCCTCTCTCTCTAATATATATAATATATATATATATTATTATATAACATATATATATATAGTATATATATACATAATATATATGTATATATATTACATATATATATAGTGATATACATATATATATATATATATTATATAATAATATATTATATATATATATATATTAATATATCATACATACATACATACATACAACATACATACATACAAATAATACAACATACAATACAGTACATATATATATATATAATATATATAGATATAATATATATATATATATATAATATTTGTTCTATTCATTTTATTTTGAAATAAATTTCAAACATGAAACATTATTTATATTTTTTTAAATATAAATCATCAGGTCAAAACAACTCATCCTATGAAATATAGGACCCTAACAGTGGCTCCAACTATGGATGGCATCCTCCCTGTGATGTGCCAAAGAACACCGTAGATCAGTATTCTTATCCATTAGGCCAGTTTGAAAAAATCTTTTAGCTGAATTGTTATACCTATGAATTATTCATACCTATGGCAACACACCATCATAAGCCTAGGGTATTCTCTACGAGCTTCAACTTCTGCTGAGAGTCACCTGCACTCTTGCAATATAAAAATGAAATGATATTTTATAATGATGATGAATGAATTGATCTAATTTGGTGGGACATAATGCTTAATTGTTTGCCATTCACTCATCCACTTGGCAATTGTTCTCCTTTCAAATCTGATAGAAGGAATGCATTGTTACCTCTGAAAGCATTAATCTTAAAAGGTCCTTTCCATAGGTTGTCAAATTTACCATGTTTTCCCTTATCTTAATTTATGGAATCTGATTTCAAAACAAGATCATTGAGTTGAAAATCATCAGCTTTAGTCCTTCTATCATAAATCCTTTTTTATATTCTCTTGGATGACTTGATTTTTATGATAGACTTCTTCCCTTGATTGTTGTAACTGAATAATTTGGTTTATCCTTCTTGCATATCATTGGTCTCCATGTGTTTCCTATAGAAGTTAGAGCACTGGAATTCCCAAAGAAGTTGGGAAAACTACATTTGTCCCATACACTATCTAGAATGGTGATATTCGAATGGACTTCTTGGTAGTAACTCGATCCGCCCATAGTGCATTGATTACTTTCTTGTGCCATTACTTCTTGTTCTCCTGCAATAGCTTCTTGATAATGTTAACCAAACTCTTATTTGAGGACTTAGCTAACCCATTACCCTGGGAGTAATACGCAATAGAGTGTCCTAACTTAATCTGATATTTGTTGTAAAAGTCTATCATTTTCCTAGACATGAAAGCAACAGCATTATCTATTATAATTTTATGGGGGAAGCCAATCCTAGACAATATATTTCCTTCCAGAAATTGGGTAATAGCAGTATTAGTGGCTTGTCTAGTGGGAATGGCTTCTATCCATTTAGTAAAGTAGTTTGTTGCTGTCAAAATCCACTTGTGTTGGCCTGAGGAACTGGGGTGGAATTCACCAATGAAGTTTAGACCCCATTGTTGAAAAGGGAATTCTACTGAAATTGGTTTTAATGGTAAAGGTAGCAGCTTCCTTTTTCCTTCGAATATTTGGCACTGATGGCAGGAGGTGACCTTTTTATGCACATCGAAGAATTGGGTAGTCCAGTAAAAACTATCTCTAAGGATTTTATTGGTTGTAGATTTCCAATATAGATGGCCACCACAATCTCCTTGATGAAATTCCTTCAGGACCTCGTCTAATTCATATTTCAACAAACACTTTAGTAACATTCCTCCGACATCTTTCCAATATAAATTATTGTCAAGAATGCAGAATTTCAAATATTTCATTTGAAGGAACCTTTGTTTGGTTTTTGTTATACTAGGAGGAGCACATAAGTTCTGTGAGACAAAAATTATGCCTACATACCATGGTGTTGTGCTGAAAACTTCTGAGATCAGTGGAGTCGCTTGCTCTTCATGTTCATCTAATTCTGCAATAAAATTGATGTCTAACACATTGAAATTAGACTCTACCATGATTTTTGCTAACCCATGACCCTTGATAAGCTTTGTTGGTATGATTTCAATATCGTATTCCAGAATGGTGGCAATCCATTTTCCCATTCTGCCATCTAGATCTATTTTAGTGAGTATGTCCTTGATAACTACACTTGGGACAAAAGAAATAATGTGTGAATGCAAAATATAAACCCTGAAATCTTTAAGTACCTTTACCAATGAAAATGCTTGTTTTCCCATGATGTTTCATTTCATAGATGCATCTCTCAATGCTCTGCTGAAAAATGCAATTCGTTGTTCATGTCCTTCAGCATTCTTCTAAAACAACACAATTGTTATTGTATGATCATATGCAAAAAAGAATATCATGAAATCTTTTATAAAATCAGGACTTATTAAAATGGGTGCGGTTGCTAATGCTATCTTGACCTTAGTAAAAGAATCCTTTGCATCATTATGCCATTTGATTTTACTATCCTTCTTTAGCATGACAGTTATTGCTTTTAAGATTTCAGCGAAATTTGGTATAAATCTCTTAAGGAAGTTTATTTTTCCAATAAAGGATTGGACTTCTTTTTTGTTCCTAGGGGGATCTATTTTCAATATTGCTTCCACTCTTCTAGTGTCAATTTTTATGCCATCCTTTGAGATGATATGTCCTAGCAGTTTTCCCTCTTCTAAGCCAACTAGTGTTTTCTTAGGGTTAAGGGAGATACCAATTTTTCTCCATTTTTCGAAAACTCTCCTTAAATGGAGCAAATGTTCCTCATCTATCTTTAAGAATATAGTGATATCATCTAAATAGATGACTATAAACCTACCTAATTCATCTGCAAAGGCAAAATCCATTGCTCTCTAGAATGTAGCCCCAACATTGATTAGACCAAAAGGCATTTTCACATACATGAAAGTGCCCCAGGGTGTTGTAAATGTTGTTTTCTCTTGGTCATTGGGATGTACTAGAACCTATTTATAACCAGAAAATCAATCTAATAAGGAAATTATTGTTGATCCAACTACCTTCTACAGGATGTGGTCCATTTTGAGCAAAGGATACTTGTCTTTTAGAGAAGTCTTATTGAGATTTATAAAATCAATACATAATCTAATCTACCTAGTCTTTTTCCTGGTAGGAACTAAGTTTGATACCCATTTTGAAAACTGCATGGGTACAATGATTTTGGCATCATATAGTTTTTTAACTTCTTTCTCAACTAGGGGCAAAAGATTGGTTTAATCCTTCTAAGTTTTTGTTTAAAATTTTTATGATCCTCTTTTGTATAATTTTATGATCCTCTTTTATAGGAATTTTATGTTGTATACTTACCTGGAGCCGAATGCGCACGTGAACTCAAGTCATAGGGCCTACCAGCTCTTCATGCAACTGAAGGAACTTTTAAAAATGCAACTTGGGGGCTTTATATATATAGAATTGGTTGCACGTGTGAGGTCACGGGGGGCAGACAGGAAACTTTGCGACCTATGTGACCTGACAAGTCGCATAGTCACAATGGTCGCATAGTCACGTTGATGACTGAGAGTTGATGATGCGACATTGCGACCTTGCGACTCGCAAGATCACATAGTTGCATAGTCACATGTATGCTCAGTGGGGACAAACGCGATGGTGCAAGCCTTGTGACTTATGTGACTCGGAAGGTCGCTAGGCTGCGATAGTTTAGGAGGGTGGAAGATCTGACTTTGCAACTTCTGCAACCTATGCGAACAGTGAGTTACAATGGTCGCAATAGTCGCATCGGCCGCAAGGGTCAGTTTTATTTGCATTCTGACTCTATGACTGACTTGCTAAAGTAGGAATTGGAAACTTTCTCTTACTTAGCTGAAGAAAACCAAGCTTCTCCCTCAGGCTCCTTGAGAATGCTGAACTCTTTGAGTAGCACTAAGTAGGGTTGGTGGCTTGGCCTAGTAAGGGGTCTCCAAAAATTTCAATTCTCAGATTTTTGGAGGGGTTGTTGCAGCAACTACAACAATTGGTGATTCCCTAGAAGGCTCCAGGATCTATGAAATCTTTGGGCCTAGCTTAAGAGGGACTCAAGTTAGTATTTCTTCATGGAGATCTAAGTCCCACTGATGGTATTTGGGGCTCCCCTTCAAACTTGGTCAGCTGTCCCAACTGGTGTGACATGGTCTCTGCATATGGGATAGGGTGTTACTTCCCGCTGTTGTGGTGAAGTAAAATTATAAGTGTGGACATAAACAAATTCCTCTAGCCCGATGATGGGTCTAGCCACAACAAATACATTCTATGGAAGATTTCATTAGGTTAGAACCAATTAAGAGGGCCTACCTCTTAGTACGCTTATCCCGTTTGATGATGTCCTTGCTTTCTTGCTCCAACTATCTCTCACTTCCTTCTTCAAGCACTTGAAACAAGTAAACAAGAGCAAACAACAACCGTGATAATAGACAAATTGTAATTCAATCTACTTAACAAGTCCGGAAACATTAAGACATGAATATGTAATATGATAAAATATGTAGGAAATCAATCGATAGTTGCATATATATTGATATCAAAGAAAGATTACAACCATTGCCTTGACATTGCAGTTCTCCTCTAACAAGACCAAGTTCCCACACACTTCTGCTAGCATTCCATGGTGGCCTCAATCAAAAATAGTTTTAAGACTCTTCCCTTTAGGCTTCACTCCAAACCAAATCACACTTCTCCCTCACACAACTAGATAGCTACAATTATGAATAGCTTGTTGTTTACTCCAAACCAAAATAGCACTAGCACACCAACATTAACACTTCAACACTAACACTAGCTTGTGCTTAGGAAGAAGGGAGGTTTATATAGGATGAATGGATGGGAGATGGATCCTCTTCTCATGGAAGAAGGTCTTTTCCCTTGAGGTAGTTCCATCATTATAGGGGAAAGGATCCCAAATTAACATCCTCGACCCTATTCAGCTAAACCATTTACCAGACTTCCATTACGAAGCTTCTAGAGTTGGAAGCTTTGGCTCCTAATTTAAAAAACTTTCCATAACAGGACCGACACGACTAGAACACAGCTCAGTCACTCTGGTCGGTGCTAGGGATATTGCTAATATCTTCACATTGGTGTGGGGGAGACAAAGGCCATTAGCACCGGTCTTGTAAACTGGGCAAAACAGAAGTTTCAGGGGAAATGGTGCAAAAGGGAATTGATATGCTCATGAAAAGGGACACAATGGGAGTTTCTTCATGAAGGGAAAGCATGTGGGGTTCACTATAGAGGTCTTCTAGGATCAAGGAATGAAGAGTACATGTAAAGTGACAAAATTTTGTGAACATATGCCACATAAAGCGTTAAGGCTGAACTAGAGTGAAGGATGAAATGCTTTATGAATCAGTATGAGGAACCGTAGTCTGCCGTCGGAAAACCTGGAAGAAAGTATAGATACATATACATAACTGAGAACTTTGTCAAATGATACATGAATCATGGCATGGATGCAACCATCCATAGAATGATCATGTAAACGGATCCAGGTATGGACGCAGCCATCCGTCAAAGAGGATCATAATGAAACCAAGGTATGGCCGAAGCCATCCATCTGAAAGAGACATGCATATCAACATAATCATGTCACATCACTTCGCAACCTGGACATTTGTGATCCGAGCCCAGGGTCTTACGCTCTAACACGACCCGATCAAAGTACAAATTTTAACATGCAAATAGATGTGTTGACATCGAACATGCGAGAAAGTCACTTGATTACCAGCCAATGATGTAAACTGTTAACAAGCGTGAGAGAAACCACCAATAATGACAATGGTACTCAAGGTACTATCAGCTCAATCCACAGTATATGAATAAAGGAATTGAAGTCGAACACCCATGAAATCACTCGATCGAAAGCCAATGATGTGAACTTGTCGTCGAGTGCGAAGAACTTGCCATTAGGGCATGCAAGCTCTAGGGTACTAGAAGGGAGTCTCTCGATCAACTTCCCGGATAATGAGTTGAAGTCGACAGGAAGCAACCATGTCGAAGGAGGTCCATAGTGTATCCCACATAATCGACACGTGACGAAAGGATGCAAAATGATTTTGGATAATACAGAGAATCAGAGGCAAATGTAACTGCAAAAGGACAACTCTTGAACATATCGGTAACATATTTTGGAAGTTTGGTAGCTTTTGGATCCATAGGATCAGTGGTTATGATGACGTGGCAGAGATCAAATGGAAGACAAAAATGATCAGTCCAACCCAAGAAGGTCAACGATACAAAGGAGGATATCCCAACCGACACGAAGCAGAAAGTGTCATGTTCAAGAGTGAGCTGCCGAAATAACTGATAGATTTCCAAATTTTCCCCCAACATTTCTGGCAGGTACCCCAATTATTTTTTAATCGCAACCTTGAAGGGGATAACATCTACTTTCACTCTAAGTTCATCCTTCAGACGAATCCGGCCTAGCAAGTTTAATGAGCCCTAGGAAGGAGAAGCTCATGTTCGTCCTAGTGACAAATCTGATGTCGTTTAATAGTTTAACGAGTCCAACAAAGGTGTAATTTGGTATCTTTTTCATGTTTAGAGAGTTTGAAAAAGACAAGTAAAAGAAAACTCCACATGGTCCCTTTTCGTATGTTTGTGTCTCTCGTGCCCTAAAAGGTAGAAAACGATACTTGAGAGAACCACTTGACCATTTCAGTCAAGGAGTACCTTTTTCATAAATAGTGTATCCCAGCCCGAAAAAGGGGTAAACTTATACTAGGCGCACGACATTTCACATATGTTAACGAGTTCAAAACAAAAAAGGCTTGGTCATCTTTTCACTTTTAAAGGGTCGGAAAAGAGATTGAAAGCAGACACCCCATTTTATTCTCTTTTACGAGTTAAAAGGGAAAAATACATGACAATCTTTTCATTTTTTACAAGTCAGAAAAGAGCTCAAATGTGACTCGTCCTGGAGGAATGAGTGGTATAAATGGTAGTAACTCGTTCCAACAATGATGGAACTGCTCAAAACATGTAATGTTCAAGAGGTTGGCTAATAAAACCACTCATCGTTGCGGTCCCTCAGGAAAGGAATAACAACCAAGTGAAAGCATATGATTAGCCAAAGATATGGTGGCGATGGAATGAAACAACCAAGGTTCATCTAGCAGAAATAGTTGATAAAAACGGAAATCACGAGATGTAAATTGAGCATGGGTTCATTTTTACACAAGATTGAACCATGGAGAACTCTCCTTGGATTCGGTTTCATGTTTACATGAGCTTGAAATGAAAAACTATGCTTGTTATAAGTTCACATGTCCCCAGCATAATGTCTCAAACGAGGTGCATGCCCCCCAAGCTTCATTTCAATCATCTAGATGGATGGAATGAAGGTTCACTTTTGAGATCTTGGAAAGACTCAACTGGGATTTTACGAGATCTTAATCAAAGACTCGATTGGGAAAGGGAGGTGTTTCATTTTTTAACGAGGTTGACACAAGACTAGGAACTATCCTCATGACTCCTTCTTTCATTTTTTTAATGAGGTTGACACAAGACCAAGAACTATCCTCACGACTCCTTGTTTCATTTTTTAATGAGGTTGACACAATAAAAGAACTATCCTCAAGACTGATTTCATTTTTTAATGAGGTTGACACAAGACCAGGAACTATCCTCACACATTTGTTCATGAACCATACGAGAACATGGCTCTCAAGAGGTCATCACTAGACAGAAAAACCACACTCTAGGAGGAATACATGTCAACTGGTACCAAAGACAGATCATGTTCCAATGCCCCCAGTACATAACTTACAATACCATCGGTGTGATTATTAGCAGATGTGGAGACGGAATGGATAGCAAAATAATTGACCTGTGGCGTGGAAGGGACTGCTTGCAAACAAGAGCCGATAGGGGATGATGGTTGCAAAGGAGGCGCCTGGTGACCAATGAATGACAATTGATCAATGGTCACTATTCTCCCTTTGTGTGGATAACAAACCACACGGAAAAGCGAAGAAACAAGAGCTCCCATGACATAAACATAGTCGCGTCCAAGGAGAATATTGAAATCTAAGGGACCTTGGACTACCATCACGTCTATATAGATGGTCTTTCCTCCCAAAGTAATAGGCAACTTCGGAAGGATCCCTAAGGGTTGATTGGTTCCTCCGTTGAAATCCAACAGATTCTGAGTGACAGGCACAAGTTGTGCGGAGCCCAAAGCTTGCCAAGTAGTAGAAGGCATGATGCTAATAGACGTGCCTTCATCTAATATAGTTCCATGTACTACCATATTATAGGCTTGTACTGTGATCTGGAACAACACATAAAATGGGAGGCGGAAAGCAGTCAATGGACCCCAATCGAAATAAATGACAAAACTACTTGGTGGGGGTATCATATGATTTTCCCCATGCTCTGCAAGAATAGAAGAAGTAATCTCCTGAACATACGGGATGGGAGGGTCACTCTTCAATTCATGAGAATCTAAGGAGACGAGAAGAACATGAGTAGTATGATCACCACTCTCTTTCGGAATGGAGTGAGCAACGAGAGGTTGAGCCAAGTCACCACTCTTTCTGACCAATTATTGGTCAGGAACAGACACAAGAGAGTCTCACTCAGGAAGAGAAGGACGGGCAAGAGATGAACTTGAGTCAATCTCTTGACCAAATGGGAGGGGTCAGAAGAAAGCCTTTGATAACCAACAAGAAGTTGGGGTTGAGGAGCTGCAAGGTTTTCCAAAACTTTGGAAGCTTTATCCATAAGAGGAAAAAGGTGAAGAAGATGCTCTCCTTCACATAACCTATAGGGGAATCTAATATTTCCCTTCTTTTTGCCATCATTAGCTGAAGGCGTAGCATCGACACGATCTCTGGAGGTCGATGGGGATGGTCAATTCAGGTCTTGATACCATAGATCTAAGACTCTAGGAATTCTAGAACAATCTTGAAGGAGATGGTCACCCTTACATAACCTGCAAGGGAATTTTACCTTCCGCAAAGGATCAGAAGGTTGGTGACGGGAAGTGCATTTGGAGTAATAGTTGCATGGTTGGCCTCTCACTTATTTGACTTCTTCTTCTTTGTGTTAGCCTCTTGGTTACTAGATTTCAAAATTTCACCAGGCGAAGTAGAAGAGGATGATGAAGAAACAGGGGAAGAAGGGGAGAGGTCAAACTTAGAATCAAAGTGATGTGATTCAAATAAAGGAGATGACGGGGCAAGAGTTGGGACACCCAAGATCACTGAGATCGAAAATAACCAGATAGGTAAACCAATGGTTAACCTAGGGAGGGACAATGTTTCCATATAAGGAGCACCAACATTTCCAAAAGAAGGAAAAGGACCAGGATTCCCATCCGAGGGGGGCCCTTGACTGGTAGACTTTGGGAATGTTGCCATTGGAATTGACCCTAAAGAATTACTAAGGAATATAACTTTAACCAGGAATATTTCGTGGGAAGTTAATTTTAGGACACTGAAACAAAACTTTTCCTTTTCATATTTTAAGAGTCGAGAAAAGGACGAAAGGTGACTCTATCCATTTCAATTGGAAAGGAGCTCGAAAGGACAAGTGCTCAGTGATCTTTTAAATTTAAAGATTCAAAAAGTCCAAAATGAGTGCTCAGGATAATCTAGGCAAAAGGGATTACCAAGAAACTGTGAATTGTAAAATACCTCCCGAAGAACTGTGAAGTACGGGTAGGAAATCTCCCCGCTTGCTATGTTCGGTGTATCATGTTTGCAAGGTGGCCAACTTAGCTTCCTATGGATAAAGGATTGCAGCCTAGAGGGATCTCCCATTATATACTCGACGGTATAGGGAACACAAATCCGTACTAGCGTTGTCTAAAGTTAATGACAGCTGCTAGGTTTAAAGACGTCGAAACACGTCTCTAGCCTAGACCACTAAATGTGAGTGTTAAGTTCAATGTTTCCTTAGGTTAATTGAATTCATTTTAAAGTTTATCTTGATTTAGATCTCAATTACAAGGCCTTACCATTGTCATATGACAAAACTCTCACATGCAGCGATATGAGAAAAGAGATCTTTGTTCAATGAAAGTTAACACTAATTGAGGGATAGAGAGCACACAATCAATGCAACAATCAAAGAATGAAAACTTTCACTAATACATGTCCTAAATGCACTTAATTGTCCTTTAAAAAAAAAGAAGTTTCATTTCATTTCCATGCCTATGATGATGCAATTCTAGCTTCTTAATGAGGCTACTAGTGCAATATTTTTGCTTAAGTAAACTAGAATGATCTTCTTCTTTTCATAAAATGCAAAATGAATCTTTCACATAAAGAACATTAATGGAAAATTTCACAATTCTGAACAAACAAGCATCAATCAAATCCAAAGCATTATAAATGAAACTAAAAGAAACTTCTTCCCTGAATCAAACAAACCAAACACATAAATGCTTTAATCGAGAAACCAAGCAATGGAATCTATGTTTGGAAAGAGAAAAGATACACTTAGAGACCAAAGCAAATTTTGGTCCAAAAATAGCACTGCTCGGCATGACCGACATGACTTTTAGGCTAAAACTAGCACTGATAGGCCTGATTGGCCTGATTGTTTGGCCAAAAATAGCGTTGATCAAGGGATTCATAGAAAAAAATAAAAATAAAAAAGAAATTCACACAGGGCCAGACTTAACACATCAGAGGGTGAGCTAAATCAAGAAAGCACACAAACCAAGCTAAATTAAGCTCTCTAGTCAGGGAGAAGATGGTCTAAATAGCTCACAGGGTAGAAATCATGAGAGAAAAACACACTGGCCAAGATCAGGGGTGAACAATAATCTTCTCTTACAAGCATCGGCACGATTGCCTAACTGATTACAAGCGCCAGAGGCTGGTTGGCGTGACTGTTTCCCAACATATCACGCTGATCGGCGCGACTGTCAGCAGATTAAGCTCGTTGATCGAAGGAACCAAGAATTTTTTTAATTTTTTTGAAACAAAGAGAAGACTTGCTACTAGGAATTTCAAACTTAGGCCAGTAAGTAGGAGAAAAAAAAACATAACCAAAGGGAAAAAGTGGAGCTAGAAAATTTCTCACGAAATCATGAAATCTGAGACAAACAAAAGGATTGGGTCCCTAGTATGGTTGCCAATTTGTGGTGAAGTAAAATTATAAGTGCAGACACAAACAAATTCCTCTAGCCCGATGATGTGTCTAGCCACAACAGATACATTCTATGAATATTTCCTTAGGTTAGAACCAATTAAGAAGGCCTACCTCTTAGTACGCTTATCCCATTTGATGATGACCTTTCTTGCTTGCTTAAGCTATCTCTCGCTTCCTTCTTCAAGCACCTGAAACAAGTAAACAACAGCAAACAACAACTGTGGTAATAGACAAATTGTAATTCAACCTACTTAACAAGTCAAGAAACATTAATCCATGAATATGTAATATGACAAAACATGTAGGAAATCGATCGATAGTTGCATATATATTGATATCAAAGAGAGATTACAACCATTGTCTTCATGTTGTGGTTCTCCTCTGACAAGACTAGGTTCCCACACACTTTTGCTAGCATTCCATGATGACCTCAATCAACAATAGTTTTAAGACTCTTCCCTTTAGGCTTCACTCCAAACCAAATCACACTTCTCCCTCACACAACTAGATAGCTACAATTATGAATAACTTGTTGTTTACTCCAAACCAAAATAGCACTAGCACACCAACATTAACACTTCAACACAAACACTAGCTTGTGCTTGGGAAGAAGGGAGGTTTATATAGGATGAATGGATGGGAGATAGATCCTCATCTCATGGCAGAAGGTCTTATCCCTTGTGGTAGTTCCAACATTATAGGGGAAAGTAGCCCAAACTGACATCCTCGATCCCATCTGGCCAAACCATTTACCAGACTTATGTTACGAAGCTTCTAGAGCTGGAAGTTTTAGCTCCTAATTTAAAAATATTTCCATAACATGATCGGCGTGACTAGAACACATCTTAGTTGCTTCGTCGGCGCTAGGGATAATGCTATTCTCTGCACATCGGCGCGGGGGAGACAAAGGCCATTAGCGTCGGTCTTGTAAACTGGGAAAACAGAAGTTTCAGGGGAAATGGTGCTAAAGGGAATTGATATGCTCATGAAGAGGGACACAATGGGAGTTTCTTCATGATGGGAAAGCATGTGGGGTTCACTATAGAGGTCTTCCAGGATCAAGGAACGGGGAGTACGGGGACAGTGACAAAATTTTGTGTAACAGCTACTCTGGGAAAGAAAGGGAAACTGAAGTTACACGATGACTTTTTAAAGTTTTCTTGGTATAGTGGTCATGGTACTCTAGTGTTGCTCTGCTACTAGTGAGCCTGAACAATACCCTGGTAGAGTCACTACCTAGAAATCGCGAAGGTTGCTCCGCTACCAGCGACCCTGGTCAGTACCCTGACGGAGTCGTTGCCTCACCTCTTTGCATAGGAAGCCTTTCTCGGTCCTTTAGCCCTTATTATGAAGTGGATGGAGGTGATCATTGGCACTTATTTATCTGTGCATGTAGCACTTATATGATGGTGGCTTAGCACCTGAGGGAACGAGGGATCCTGCCTTATTTTAGCTTGAAAATAGGTTGTTTCTAGTTTTTTAGAGACCTAGTTATTTTCTCGAGATACATGTATGCTCATAATTGGCTTCTTCAGTTTCTCCTTCATTCCCAAAAGTACGAGTGAGCTAGAACAATTCAAGGCCTTTTCTACCATGTAAGTAGTTGGGTAAGGCTGACGTAAGAAGGAGTGAATACCATGTGTGCCATTGAGTTCCCCATTATCACCAGTCTAGCATACTAGGCTTTTTTCATGACTTAAGATTTAGTCAATAAATGATTCCAGAGGGCATCCACGGAAGCCAACGTGCAGGGCCGCTCTAACCTTAACCTGCCAGTGTATATTTATTTCAAAAGATAACAAACAAAAAACGTACAAAACGAAAACTACGACAACAAACTATGATTATCTAGGAAAGAAAAGGTAAACTATAGTACAAGGTAGGATCAAAAACTCTGGGGTTGCTAGGTAAAGTAACATTTGAGGTCATGGCCGTTCACCGGGAGGGGTTTTATTTGCCCTCCTAGGGTTTGCAATTTGAAGGTGTGATGGCCAATTTTTTCTATAATCTGGAACGGGCCAATGAACTTCGTGTGTTTTCCTTTGTCTTCATGGGCCCTATCCCACTTGAGCGCAAGATCTCCCACGTCAAATTCACGAGAATCTAAGGATCTTTTGTCGAACCACCTCTTGATCTAGGCTTGATGGATAGCAAATGTTTCCTTGGTTTTCAATCTTTCCTCTTCCAATCATACCAGGGTATCGATTCGGCTTTGAATGGCCAGACACGAGGAACCTTGCGATTCTTGAGCCAGTCTAAGGGCAAGGAGGTATAGGTTCGGTGGAAAAATGGCTTATTTCTCATACACAAGGAAATAAGGGGATCTTCCGATTGATGTTTTGGGAGTGACCCAGTCAGCCCATAGAGTGTTATTGAGGGTGTTATGCCAATTCCTCTGCTGCAAAAGCATGGCTTTCTTGATGATACGAATGAGGTTTTTATTGGTTGGTTCTGCTAAGCCATTTCCTTTGGGATATTAGTTGGCTGAATGTTTCAATATGATGCTTTTTTCTATTGGAACACCGAACCTGGCTATGATGCACTGCTTAATAAAGGATATTACCTCATTTTTGTTAAATTTGCGTAATGGAACTGCCTCTACCCATCTGATGAAATAGTTGGTCGCTGTGAGTATGTACCTGTGTTGTTTTGACGAGTTCGACATGATCTCTCCTATGATTTCCAACCCCCATTGTTGAAAATATTCCTCCACTGCTATGGGTTGGAGTGGGGAAATGAACCTTGCTTGCCTGCCTGCATGTATCTGACAGGTAGGACACTTCCGCACATAGGCATGGGCATCTTAGAATAGTGTGGGCCAATAGAAACCTACTCGCATGATTTTATGGGTTGTGGTGTCACCTGCATAGTGACCTCCTGCAAGCCCATCATGTAAATCTTTTAGCACACGTTGGGCTTCATCATATTCTAAACATCTCAGTAATACACCAAAGTGGTGCTTTCTGAAAAGGTTTCCTTGCACTATTTGATATGAGGTGACCTTGACCCTAACAACCCTTTTCTTTCTAGTGGACATAGCTTCAAGACAAGATCCCTTTATCAGGTACTTCTTTACATCGAAATACCATGATGAGGCATTGTGTGAGCTAAGGAGTTCATTTTGATACATTTCGATTTCATGCTCCCACCCTTCCGATTCCTGGGTCAATCGATCAGGCCCCGTCTTTTGAGGATCAGTTGCTTGGCGGTCAGTTTACAGAGTCCATGTCCTCTCACAGTGTGAGAAGGTTTGAATTCCATATCGTATTCTTGGAGGGAGGTCATCTAGTTGGATCTTCTTTCTCCCAACTCCTGTTGTACGAAAAGAGATCTGATGGTTGTGTGTGGGACCATTATTCTGACACGGTTTTTTAGGATGTATGGTCTGAAGTGTTTCATTGCTTTGTAGACCATGTATGCTTGCTTCTCGATGTCCGGGTAGTTAAGCTCTGCACCTTGGAGTCCTGTACTCATAAACGATATGGTACATTCGTCGTGGTCACAGTCCTTCTATGCAAGGACCGCAACTAATGACGAATTTGAGGCGAAAGGGTATACGATAAAGTCTTTGTTGAAATCAGGGCTAGAGAGGTATGGGGCCTTTGCGATCGCTATCTTAATCCGATCAAAAGATTATTTTTCTTCTCGATCCCATTTAAATACTGATTCCTTCTTAATCATGTTATGCAAAGGTTTGACAATTTGTGCAAATTCTGAAATAAAAATGAAAAGGAAATTAATTTTGCCAAGGAAATATTGCATGCCTTTCTTGTTGCTTGGATAGGGAATCTGTGCTATAGCTTTTACGCGATCTGGATCTACAATGATTCCATTCTTGGTGATGATGTGGCCCAGCAGATTTCCTTCCAACATCGCGAATATGCTTTTTTTAGGATTGAGGGAGATCCCATAATTCTGGCATCTCTCGAAAATATGCTTTAAGTGGTGGATGTGGTTGCTCCTTTTCTTAGAGAAGACGGTGACATCATCCAGGTATACCACCATGCTTTGACCCATCAGGCCTTGGAAAGCGATATCCATCGCTCTTTGGAAGGTTGCCCCAGCATGTATCAATCTGAAGGGCATGCAACAAAACATAAACATCCCCCACTTAGTTCGGAAGGTTGTTTTAATCTGATCCGGTTTGGCTACCAGGACTTGATTGTAACTAGAGAAGCCATCCAATAGTGAGAAAACCTCAGATTCTGAAACAGTCTGGAGGATCTGTTCCATGGAGGGGGTTGATTAGTTATCTTTATCTGAGGCTTGGTTAAGGTTTCGGAAATCAACGCAAAGGCGTATTTCCCCTGATTTATTATGCACTAGAACTAGATTAGATACCCATGTGGAGTGGCTAACCTTGAATATAATCTGGGCATCCACTGACTTCTTGAGTTCCTTTTGAATGAGAGGTTCCAAAGTAGGGTGCACCTTCCCTAGTTTTTGCTAAAAGGGCTTGGCCCCTTCTTTGGTAGGAATGACATGCTGAATAATGCGGTATCATATGTTTTTAGATCATCATATGTCCAAGCAAACACATCATGATATCTTCTAAGTAAGCTAATGAATGCCTGTCTTTCATCCGGGGTGCACCCTACCCCTAAGTTGACATACTTAGGGTCTGATTCAGTCCTGAGGTTGACTTGCTTATGTGAGAGAGTCGAACTATGAGTTTTGGTGTTTGGGGGGCCCCTGAAATGGCTCTGGAGGTCGAACATTTTTTCTAGTGTCACTAACCATTTAGCTAAGGGATTTCCTTTACGTGAGCCTACTTCCTCTTCGAGCAATCTCTTGTGTTCCTTTTCATCATAGATGAGTCTTTGAACACTTTCGTATTTTTCATGAATTCGAGAATTTGTTGGTCATTATTGAAAATGCGCAAGTTAGTTACGTTGTCAGGTACTACTGGTTTATACATGATTTCAATAGAAAACCCATCTCTGAGGGGTGTGAACCTGGCTACAACATTAGCTAGAGTGTTAGCAACATCATTATTAAACCTAGAACGGAAATAATATTGAAAGCTTTAAATGAATTTATGAGACGCCATATCTATTGCTGGTAATTCTTGAGGTGTGGAGATAGACAATGAATGGTATTACATACCTGTCTTGTAATGGTTTCTGAATCCCCAATAACCTTTAGGCAATCCTCCTTCAGGTCGATGGCCTTTTTTAGGCCGGGGACAATTGCTTCGTATTCTGCAGTATTGTTGGTGCATTGGAACTCCAACCTGCACGAAATCAGGGACCTGTCTCCTTTGGGGTCCAACAAGATGCAGCCTACCCCTGCTCCACCGTGAGTTTTAGATCTGTCATAGTACAATGTCCATGTCTCGGTGTTGAATGTAGGTAAACCTAATGTATGTAAATTTATGGAACAAACTTCACTATTAGGGCTTAAGGTTTGAATGGGAATTTCATTCTGGATATCCTAAGGAACAGTCGACGTCTGGTGTTGATAGCACCCAAACAGGGACTCTAGAAGGCATACTCGCAATTCTTGTTGGGCATAGCTGATTGGCTCATTGGAGCTCTCGAGGTCGATTATGGTGTGTTTCATACAAGGTTCACTATTGATCCTGATTTGGTTATTTCTTCCCTTGTACAGTAGCCACAAGAGAGACTAGTATGTGGCGAAGTAGTCCTGCAGTTTACAAGACCAATCTCCGATAAGAAGAAGACTGTAGGCCTCTAGGATGTATACAACTATTATGCCAATGCATTGGTGGACTTGAGAAACAGAAGATAACCAAATGATGACATTACTTAATTCTCCTATCGTCGAGACTTGAGATCTTTCAAGTTGGATAATTTTGGCATCCAACTTTTCTGGTTGGATGTTCAACTTCTTGCATGTCGACCACAGCATGACGTTGGTCGATGCTCTAGAATTGATGAGGCAGTTGTGTACATTAAAATTAAACATCCCGAAGGTTAAAAGGAAATGGGGGGTCGAACCTCTTGAGTTCATATTTGCAGTGTTTACTATGGCTTGGAGGTCAACCACAGCTAGGGCTCGGCCTGCGGCATTACCTTTGCTTGGCGTGGAGCATTTTGAAGGTGTAGGAGGGAAAGCAAAGGCTTTGGCCATTAACTCATGTTGGTTGGCCAACTTGCATACCTCGTACAGAGAGATTTTTTCTCAAGTTTTCTTTAAGTCTTCTATGATATTGTAATCTAACACCACGGATGCAGTTTCTTGAGCTAAATGTTGCATTGTCAAGGCAGTTTTGGTCGTAACCCTTTAGCTGAATTTTTAGGTGTAGGTGAGTCTCCTTTGATACCGGTTGGTGACTTTCTCGAACTCACCCCATCCATCTCTCTGGGAGAAGAAGAGGATGGTTGACTGGCATTTGTGGGGGGGAAGGATCCGTCGCAACAACACTTGTTTCTTGTCTTCAAGAGTCGAGTCCGGCACAGTGCCTTTACTCCTAAGATTGTAATTCTTGGTGAGTTTTGGGGGGGCATCTCCAATGAAGGCCTCTTGAGTAGTGCACACCTCACCACCTCAGATTGTAACATCGAATGCTAGCACAGAATATGGGGCATCATCGTCAGGAGGGGAGACATCCTCTTCCAAACCGTTAGTGCCCTCTTCCCCTTCTCCGGCAGCTTGATCCTCTAATAGCTAGGTGACTATGGTAGTCATGTTGTGAAGCCATTCTGGGTAGGTCTTCTCATAGTGGGAAGCCTTATGGAAAGTTCAGAAGTTGTCCTTTCCTAATTCTTCCACATTGAAAGTTGAGCTGGAAGTTTGATACACTTTAGGGGGAAGATCGTTAGTTTTTCGGAAAAAAGGCTTAGCAGGCTTGGCTCCTCCCGAAGCATCAATGGTTCTTCGTTTTAGCTCAGCCACTTCGTTATTCAATTGTTTAAGGGATTTGGCCAGTCTCTCAAAACCGAAGGAGTCATTTTCCTTATCTGAAGTTTTACTTGAGGAGGCTTGATTCTTCTTCCTAGTGGGTTTTGCATCTTCCCGGGACTCATGTTCTAAGGCACCGATTGAAAGCAGGGCTTTTTCAACCTTGAGCACAACAGCAAAATTCTCAACCAAGGTGGGTTTGGCTTCTCATTTAATGAGCATGGCAATATCCCATGGCAAGGTCCTGGTGAAATAATCAATCATGATGGAATCATCAACGACTACGTCCACGGGGAACTTATTCAGGATGGTGGTGGAACATTGATTGCAATATTTCACCTTCTCCTTCTTATGGCATTTCAGCGTGCTTATCTCGGTGAGGAGCATGGAAGGATTCTTGTCCTCTGAGAATTTTTCCATGATATTTTTCCGAAACTCATCCCAAGTCCGGAAAGAGGCAACAAGCAGCGACTGATACCAGGTGGCCACTTTATTCTCAAGGGTGTGCGGGAATAGACGGCATGTTACATTGTCATACCAGACCTTCAACATCTGTAAGGCTAAGTAGAAGTTGCTTATGTGGTCATTAGTTGATGTCCCTTTCTTTGAGTCGAATTTTGGGAGGTGCTTCTCAGAATGGCAAGGCATATCATGCACTAGGCCCCTAAGGTTCAAAGGGGATTGAGCCATCTAGACAAGCTGTGGCGGACGACGATTTGCTCTAGGGTTGAAGAGGAGGCGGTGATCGTTACCTTCTGATTCAATATCAATGCCTAACCCCCCACTGTTTCGGGGAGGCTGCCATCTCCTCGGGGAACTCTGAGGTGTCCTAGATCTCTAGTGTTTCTCACATTTCTGGTATTCCTCAGTTTTCTTAGGAGACACTGATTGTTATAGAAGTTTATACAGTCTCTCAGGTAGTCTCCATCCCCTGGTCCCAGGATCCTATGAATGCCCCCTGTGAGGGGTTGATTGTTAACAGGGCTCTCTTGAGTGATATGTTGATCATTCTCGTGCCCTTTCTCCCCTTGTGACTAGTTATTTTCTCCGGTAATAGTGTTCCTAGGGTCACCTCCTTCATCTTCAAGTTGGCTTTCCAATCCCTCGATAGATAGTTTCTCAACAACGTCCGCGTATTCATCCAGCGCTAGGTTGATTAACTGCAATATGGAGTTAATGAGGACACCTTGGTGCATATGATGCAGGTTGGGAGTGTGTGTATTAGATAGGAATTTAGTGTCAGGGATTCATTTAAGACCTCTTGCGAATTGTCGAGTAATAGGGCATAGGGCCTTGATCCGTTCGTTAGTGACCTCGAAAAAGGGAAATTCCTCTCCTCCGGGAGCATCTTCAAAAGGGGGAATTTGGGATTCTTCCTGAAGTGGCTTTGTGAAGGCTGGCCCATTAGGGGGAATGTATGGTATCTTAGGGGGCGTTGGAGGTTGAGGCTGACTACTACCTTGATGGGAAATTTTGGTGTGGAGTCATGGATTCGTACTTGCCATGCCCTCCTTCTAGCACCAAATCTGTTGACAGGCTCGAATGTTCTACCAACAGTTAAGGGGATCTCCCTGGTGTAGGCTCCCAACTAGAACATGCACCATTTGTGGCAAGGATCCCTTCCAGTATGTAGGCCTAGTTGTCATTCAAGTTTGTAGAGTTTTCTTTGGACGAAGGTGAAATGTGAACCCAATTGAAAGCATGAACCTTAAATAAATACAAGGAAATAATTGACAAAAAATCCTATATCGCATATACCATGAATAGCCAAACCCTAAACGACATAAAACCTTATGTAAATTTACTGTCAGCAGGTTCTAAATAAGGCTTATGTATTCGAAGATAAAATACTTAATAATTGTAAATCAATTTACAACGATCAAACATTTATAAATGTGCATAACTTGCATGGTCAGATACAGATTATACCAACACCAAAGAAATAGTTCACTGGCACGAGTATAGGGTTAAGCGAAAAAAATACCATTCATACGAAGCAACATAAAGTGTAGAGTATGAGACAGTAAGTGAGCAAACTGCAAATCAAATAGATTTCCGGAACAATCGATCCAGCAAGTGCAGGAAAATACTCATGGAATTAGCACATAAAACATTTGAAGAATCCAATAGTAGAAGCTTACAATCATTCCTTGTATATATCAAAAGGACATAGATTCTCTCAAGCAATGTATGTCTCCCCAAAAGGTCCTCAGAAAAATCCCTTTACAAATGAGGCCTGAGGGTATATTTATGGAGTAAGGGCGACTCTTGGCCTACCTTTGACTCTTGGGCTACCTCATGACCTTTCACATTCACCACATGACTTTTGGTATTCTACATGACCTTTCATACTCACAAGGTGTTTTATGCTACTATAGAAAATATTTATCATGAAATTACTATCAATCTAAATCACTAATTTGATAATGGCAAGTTCCGGAATATCAAACTTGATCTGTTCCGTCAAATATGTGCACCACAAGTTATATTCTGCTGCAATGGGCATGATTTGTGGCTGATCTTCGTCATTTTGGTGTAGGCACTCGAGGGCTTCGGGTATGAGAGTGCTCTATTTAGCGTGCACCTGGTTATTCAAGGTTACCAGCTTGGTGTAGATCCTTACTGGTTCTACCACATAACGTGTGATGTTTTCTTTGGTAACCGGCATGTCCTTTGTGCACACTGCTTCTTTAAATGTCTCTATGAATGCCTATACTTTTGAGATGATTTCTTCCTGCTTCCTGACCTACCCAACTTCTCCTATCGTGGGCACTCCATGTAATTGGATTACTAATTCTAAGCCGCTAAAAAGATGCTTGTAGGATGTGAGTACTCTTTCCACATCTTTGGCTAGTTTGTCTTTGGATTGAACTTTGATGCGCAGCTGGACTTTGATGTTTTGCATGGTGATCCAGTATTTCTTTGGGATCACTGCTGGGGTGCCTGGATGCTTAACGGACCATTCGTGTATCTTATCAAAGCATTCATAAATTCTTTGAGCATGGCTATTCTTTCTTTTGTGTGAGCCTAAATGACCACGATGCGGGATACTGTGTGGTGTATTTTAGAAATTTCTTCGTAAACTACCATCATGGCCTCCCCTAGAGTCTCTATTTCTACCTCAATGGTTGCCTGGAACTCTGCTATGCTTGAGTGTACTAAGTGGAGTGTTGCATTTTCTTCCTCCACCTTCTTCTTTTCATGTTCCAACATGGTGGCCCTCTGCTCAGATGTGTAAAGCCTGTTCTGCAAATCTGCAAACTGTTTGCTCATCTTTGCCACATTATGTTCTGTACCAGTAGCGAAAGTTGTCCCAACTGAGGCAATCATTTGAGGGTTTGTTGTAATATTAAGCACAATATCTTTGGTCGTTGTCACCAACAGAGGTTCGACTGGATTCCTTCTGCAAAACTTCTTCCTCTCATGTACGATATTGAGGTTTATCTCATCAAAAGTGAGCTGAGTGAGATCTAGAACCTCATCATCTTGATCCTCTAAGATGCCTATCTCTTGGAGTGGGAGATGTCTGCTGGTGAGGGGAGTAGTAGGAAGTATTTCTAATGGAGGAAGCTCGTTTTGTCATGTGCCGAAGTCAGTTGTTTTGTTTGTCTCTCCTTGTTTTCTTTCTTCGGCTTCCTTTTCCATATCTCTCTTGAGATCTACTTCCTATTGCCTCCTATCTTCTTCTACTACTACCCATTTCCTCTTTAGTTCATCTTCCATGTTCTTCAGCTCTTGTTCCAACCTCCTATTTTCTTCCTTTTTTTCCTCTCGTCTTCTTCTTCTTCCTGTTTTTTCTACTCCTCTTCTTCCTGCCTTTTCCTCTCTTCTTCTTCCTGCCTTTTCCCCTCCATCTCTTCTTGTTCCCGTTCTCTTTTTTGCAACTGTTTCTCCTCCTCTTGTTCCTCGTGCCTTCTCCTTTTCTCATTCTAGCTTTGGTTGCTGGAATTTGGAGGTCGCTTGTTCTCTAGCTCCCTTTGCCTCTTGATCTCTCACTTTTTCCTTGCCAAGCAAGCATTTCTTTTTTCCTGTGTTATATCTTCCTCCTCGTTGTCGCTCACGGGGTTGCCCACTTCCTTCCCTTTGCGTTGCTCAGCCTCCCCACTGTCGGTTGGTGACCTGGGCTGATTTTTCTTTGAGGGTTATATCTTCCTAGGAGACGTCTTGGGTTTCATCCTCTACATCCTGCTTTTCGCTTGGGCTAAATTTTCTTGTAGCGTTATACCAGTTCCTCAGCTTGTCTTCATTTTCCTTTTGGGTGTGAGAATACGACCAGCTGAATTTTTCCTTCTTGCAGTGGGCAGCTACTATCTTCTCCGGGTCATAAGTTCGGTGGTTGATCGTTATGAAAAGGCTTCCTTTCAGCGCATCGGCCTTTACCTCTACTTGTTTGAAATTTTCTACCACATATACCCCGATGGTGAGGGGGAAGGCGAGTCAAGGTTTATTCTTACCTTTTTTCAATATCTTTGAAAACCCTTGCGTCATCTGGTAACAAACCTCTCGCAGGGGTGTCCTATCTGTGGCAAACCTGGGCAAGGCATGCAGAGGCTTATGGGTACCAAACACCCTAATGAACGTCCCTTCTTCAATGGGGAACCAATTTGCTACCTTGATGAGTGTCTTCATGGCGCTCTTAGACATGCACGGTGGTTCCTCACCAAAAATTAATTGGTATAATGGGTTGATGAAAGTTTCGGAGATGATATTTAACATACCTCTTTAGCCCGTGTCCCAGAAAACTTAATAATGACTATGCACGAGGTTGGCTGCCGACGAGTGCCAATTACAACTCTAGTTTTTGAAGTAGCACCTTGAGCAAACAACATCGAGGAGGTATTATGACATATAGAATTCTGGAGGTTGTTTTGGTTGTGGGTTCTTGGTGGTCGTTATGTTTATTTTCAATGATGAGCATAGGATGCTTGCCCAATTAAAAATGGTCCCTCATGTGGCAAGGGTGTACATGAGGGGAACCCAGGATCCATAGAAAATGTCGCAGTTCAGCTTTTCATACAGTCGGCACATCATCGCAGCAATCAATTGATACACTTTCCACAATCCCTCTATTTTGTAAGCTTGATCTGTTTTAACTCGGAACTTTGCAGGGTCTTGCCACCATTCCCTGAGAATGTCTTTTGTGGGAATCGAGAACCCAATGAGCCACTTGGTATTGAAGACCTCCTGTCTCTCAGGAATCCTATAGTATGCATTGATATCTACCAACGAGATAGCGACTATGGGTGCCCCATCATGGCCTATGTTCAACTAGACTTCTGTGTTTGTGTATTGCAAGATACATTCAATGGTTTCTAAGCACAGGAAAATTGGAGGGTGTACTGTCACCTTGTGTAACTAGGATCTTTTGAAATTTACGTACACCTAGAAGTCCTCCTGGGTCTGTAGAATATCTTTATTGGCAAACTCCTCGTAGATAGTGTACCAGGAGAGCCTGATGGTTTTGCTTATATTGCAGGCAGTGTCCCTGAAGATAGGTGGCTCCTCTTTTGGGTCAGCCTCCCATAACCCACTTCCCAAGGCCCCCTGAGCATATTTAGCATTTGGGGGCACCATCTTGTCCTCAAACGAAGAAATGGATATACACTCTAGATCGACATCACCTAGCATGTCAAAAACACAGTCCCACGATGAGAGAGATGGCATGAAAAATCAGTTAAAACTGCAAAACAAAAAGGGGGCAGTAGGTGACAGGTTACAAGGAAGACAGGTCGCACGGTCATGGCTATGAGGATATGACTAGTAATAGAGGTCGCAGTTTTCAAGCTATGGTCACAAGTCGCATCAAGATGGAGGTCGCGGCATCATAAAATCGCAAGGTTGCAAGGAAAGGGGGGTCGCGGTTTCAGGGCGTGCGACTTGGGCTTAACACGGTAAGGGAGGTTGTTGCATGACTTAAGGGGCTAGGGTCTCCTTTAGATAAGTGGATATAGGCCTGCTTGTAAAAGCAAAGGATGTTGGGTCGAGGGAAACACATTGTCGAGGTCGAGGAAGGGAAGGAGAAACCATTCCGGCACAAAATTAGAAAGAAACTTAAGTAACAGAGGAAAACCCTAGGGTGAGGGGATGCCAAAGGTTAGGGGACGCAACCACTGACACTTGGAAGAAAAGAATGATTGCAGGACAAGGGACGATTACTTACCTGGAGCCGGATGCACACGTGAACTCAAGTCAGAGGGCCTACCAGCTCTTCGTGCAACTGAGGGAACTTTTACAAATGCGACTTAGGGGCTTCATATATATAGGACTAGTCACACGTGTGAGGTCGCAGGGGGCAGACATGCGACCTTGCGACCTGACTGGTTGCATAGTCATAACAGTCGCGTAGTCGCGTTGATGACTGAGAGTTGATGGTGCGACCTTGCGACTCACAAGATCAAATAGTCGCATAGTCGCATGTATGCTCGATGAGGAGGGACGTGATGGTGTGACCCTTGCAACTTATGTGACTCGAAAGGTCACTAGGTCACAATATTTTAGGAGGGTGGAAGCTACGACTTCGTAACTTCTGCGACCTCTGCGACCAGTGAATTGCAATGGTTGTGATAGTCGCATCGGTGGCAAGGGTCAGTTTTAGTTGCATTCTAACTCTACGACTGACTTGCTAAGGAAAGAACTGGAAACTTTCTCTGACTTAGCTGAAAAAGACCAAGCTTCTCCGTCAGGCTCCTTGAGACTGTTGAACTCTTTGAGTAGCACTAGGAGGGGCTAGGCTTGGCCTGGTGAGGGTGCTCCAAAAATTTCAAGGTTCTCAGATTTTTGGAGGGGTTGTTGTAGCAACTACAACACATGGTTAACCAAGAGTTTTTATCCACCACTGAGAACGTTACAAATAAGTACCTTTAACTCAAACAATGCCACCTCAACCATGGGAGATGACATCATCCCTAAAATTTGATTGGTTCTCATAAAGTGAATTTTGATTGTACATTTTCCTTAGGAGGCTCATTTTTTACCTTAAAATTCCTCTAATGATTATAATATATATATGAAAAATAAATCAATAATGAAGTAGATGAGTGGACGTCGACACACATTTTGGACGACCCAGAGGATGGTTGGAGTCTGGAATAATATGAGTCATGAAAACGCTATAATCTCATCAATCATCCATTAATCAACCAAGTAGATTCCTGATCCGATTTGGGGTGATGTGGATTGTTCTAGTGTTCACTCATCTAGTTAATATGCATAATGTCATGATTTCCTTGAAGATTATGTTGATCTCTTGATATTTATAACAATAAATTTCAACAACTACCAATGATATCACACTTGTAGGTTGCGATGAATATGGGTTTTAGGGCTCTCCGAATAATAGACAATCAAGACTCAAGACATATTTTCCTCCCTCTGGCCATCAATTTATCGCTAGAAAATTATCAATGTGTCAAACTCATGCAACCACTTGGTACCTCTCGTTGTTTCTACCATGGATCGAGCTATCTCCCTTGTAATGAATGTGAAGGACTTTGGAGCTTTGGAGCATTGAGCCCGATAATCTGCGTCCACAATGCCTAACAAGTCTTAGCCTCAAATACCAATGGGTAGTGGTTATCCCAAGTTAGCATTCCCTTCAACTTCATTATTGAATTTGAATATGTGTTTCTTGAAATGAAACCCTAAAACTCATTAATAAAGCATGAACTGTCATATTATGAGTTCTTTTCACTTATTGTTTTAATGTTTTGGCATGATATAACATTAATTTCAGTTACAATTTCCCATATTGATTAATAACAACCATTTTTCAAACACATCTAAACTGTTATGCTCTAAGATAAATAAGTGATTTGTGTGCTATGGTCATTTTGTTTTTTTCTTACGATAAATATGTGAATTTTTTTAGCATAGTTATGTTATTGAAGGGTAATTTTTTAATCAAGGTTTTATTGGTGAAGGGTTAATTTATTATGAGAACATGAGTCATGAAGGGAAAAATTTTAAACATACAAGTAGCATAAGGAAAAAAACATCAAAAACAATTATATGATGGCTAAAGAGAAATCCAAATTCCAAGGCTTATCTAAATTTTTATACAAACTATGTTCTGAATGGATCCTATGTTTGAACTATTCAAAACTAATAGCATTTTTCCTTCTCTAACAATCAGTATCTGGATAAGAGCCGACCTAAACATCTTTTTGATGTATATAAATTCGTAGTACCATCAATTGTTCAGACATTTATTTTTTCTTCCCAAACTATGTATAGAGTGGGTCCTAGGCTTAAACTATTGAAATATAATAGCATTATTTTCCTTCCCTAACAATTAGTTTCTACATAAGAGCTCAATTTGATGGTGTTTGGATGTATATGAACTCCTAACATTGTGAGATTGTATTTACGACCTTTTTATTGCTCTCCTTTTAAGTGGATTGAAGTTTCGTACGATTGATAATTACATGGATTGAGCTTAAGTCAATTGAGGATGAGCTGAAGTCGATTGCGGATTCCCAAGGACATATGTATGTCTTTTTAACTACATTGTAGAAATTTAATTTATCATTCTTTGAAATATTGAGAAAGGTTTCAAAAATAATTTGAGATTTATGATCATGTTAACCTTCTTTGAATTTAATTATTATCTTTAAAGAATCTTTGATGGTCACATTAGTGATCATCGTGTTATAGGTATCAAAGGAGGTAAATTCAAAAAGGCCAACTTCATTTAACATACTACATCAAGAAGCAACTAGATGCAGACCTAGAACATTGCTCTAGAGGATCTGATGAACATTGTGGTTCGCTACAACATCTTTATTTTGTAGCAGTTGCAACACCCTCCAAAACTTTGGCTTGCATCCAAATTTCAGAGCCTTCCTTGGTTTTTCCTTTGATGTTTACAAACACTCGATCTCATTCCATGAGCTCTTGTGAAGTCTTTTCACATTTTTTTCTTGTTTGACTAGCGGTTGCCTTTTAGCATGATGATTGATTTATCATGCTTTCAATCTAGTTCTGGTGAGTTTGAAGGTTTGTCTTTGTGTGTTTTGGTTGTCTCCTATATGTAAACATCTGTTGTACTCACACACAAAGTTGTAAGAACTATCACGCAAGTGTCGTCACGGTCGTCTGAAGGTCTATTTCAAGTGTCGCGCTTGTTGCTCTCAACTCTAAGACAATCTCACCGAGCGCATGTTTTTTCTTACTGTCATGGTGGTCTATGTTGTCCCATCGTCAAGTATGTTAAGTGTATGATCACAATGTAAGTCTACACAAGTTCACTTTCTTTTGACACTTAGCCATTTTCCTGAAAATTTGACCGACCGAACAACGCTCTTCCACTGGACCCCAACTAAGTTGCATTGCACAATCTCAGCCCTTAGTGACCTTGCTCTGCTTCCTGGAATTGCGCAGTGTTTGAGGTTTTACTCTAGGGTAGCTACACTGTGAAATCCTAGAGATGAGCAGTCGGCCTGCCTCCGAGAATTGTGCAGAGACTACCTCCATGATCAAACTCAATTGTGCGTTTCTCAAGCATAGTCATCATGCCTCCTTCTTGCCTATCAGAAGCCTACACTTCTCTGAGACCTTGGTCTGCACTGTTCTCCAAAACTGTGTAGACATGCCTAATTGTTCCTTTGTTGCATTCCTTTGCATTATTCTCAGAAATTGCTCAGAATTTCCCAGCTAACCGTTGTTACCTTGCTCTGCACTGCCTTCAAATATTGCATAGACATGTCTGACAGTTTCTCTGCTGCCTGTCCTCCACTATTCCCAGAAATTGTGCAGTCATGCTCAGCAGGTCCCCACTAGGGGACTTTTGAGGTCTAAAATGGGCGCCTAAGAAAAATGTACAACCAAAATAAACTTTATAAGAACCAATAAGATTCAAGATGATGATGTCAACCTTGGAGGATCATTCACCATTTTTGGAGTAAAAAAATAAAAATTAATAAAATAATAAAACTACTTTTTCAACTAGGATTTTTAACTTATTCCCCTAAGGTTTTACTCAAATTTAGAGTGGGGGGACTTGTTTGATGCAAAATTTAATTCCTCATCCAAGGAGTATCCATGTGGTTTTTCTCATTTTTTGTGTAGTGGGGTTCATCAAAAGTATGCAACATGGATACTCCTTGGATGAGGAATAAAATTTTGCATCCAATGAGTGTTTCTGCTCGAAATTTGAGTAAACCATAGGGAGATAAGTTAAAAATACGAGTTGAAAAAATAGTTTTTTCTTTTTTCCCTCTAAAATTTGATTATGTAATCTAGTCTTATTTTATTATTTCCACTATTATTTTATAACTTCCTTAGGAGACCCATTTTAGACCTCAAAATTCCCCTAATGTTTACAACCCTCCTCTGTCTTCCCTCTAGAAACTGCGCAGCACTGCCCAACAGTCCCTCTGCAGCCCTGCTTTGTCTTTCCTCTAGAAACTGCACAAAACTGCCCAACAGTCTCTCTACAGCTCTGCTCTGTCTTCCCTCTGGAAATTGCACAGAATTGCCCAATAGTCCCTCTGCATCTCTACCCAGTCTTCCCTCTGGAAATTGCGCAGAACTACCCAACAATCCCTCTGCATCTATGCTCAGTCTTCCCTATGGAAACTACGCAGAGATGTCCCCCCTCAGGGTCCCACCTTACAACTGGAAATAGTGTCCTTCACTGCACAGTTTTCCCCGACAATGAAGATTGTGCCCCGGAGTTCCTCATCCCAGCCTGAGCTGTGCTCTAAATAGTCTCAATGACTTTTCCTCCTTCTCTATCACCTGAACAAGGAAAATAATGAATCATTCTAGGCCAGGAGGATTTGGATTTGATGATGTCTCTTCGTGAGTGAATTGCAGGAACAAGTACACAAATGGATCATGTCAAGGCAACGAATGGGATGAAGAATGAGTGCACATGTTATAAGACGTACTTACAGCTAGATGGACAAACAAAGCACATCAAGCAGTAAGAGAAAGGAACACATGCATCGAACCATCTTGTAAGACCAAGGGCATTAGAGACCACGCAACACCAAGATATTCGGAGGTGAAGACAAAGCACACCAAGAGTACATCCCTCACTCAGCAGTGCAACAACTTGACATGGACACCATAGTCAACCAGTACATGTCAGCAGTGTCATGTCAGGTTGTGTCATGAGTTGTCTTGGCCACATCACCACTATGGGCCATATATTTTGTAACTGAATGTAATGTAAAGTGAGATTCCAATGGACGCACACAAGAATTTGAAGAGTCATGTCAATTGAAAAGTCATAGGAAGTTGAACGTTCATGAGGGTAGTCCAAGAGTCACAAGGGTCAAGCATCACCCTTTGTTATATATACCCCTCCCATTATATGAGCAAGAGACATTTTCACATTGGCTCCTCCCACATAGCCTTGAGAGTTTGTAGTCTATTCTTTGAGGAGTGAGGAGTGGCTCCAATGTCCCACTACTAAGACTAGTGATGTATGGTGTACAAATGTGTCTTGGGACTTTTGCTTAATTTAGAAGCCTGTTAAGGCCAACACGTTTTCATCCATGTTTTGTAGGTGTTTGTCAGACTACTCTTTAAACATTTGTAAAGCATGTTTTCTTAACCTGTACTAATATAGTTGAACTACTTTGATTGTTTAGTACTTACATTGTTGAAGATATGTTATATTGTTTACCACTGTTGTCTCGTCCTGGTGGACTACTCCACCGGAAATTAGACAGACCATTCTTGTTTACTATTTATAATGATCGTCACATATGTGTGGACTAATCTGTTGGATGGTGTATGTGTTTTCCCTTGTACTTTGGTTTTAACGACTACCACGTCTATTGTGGACTATTCTGCTGGATGTTGGACAGACCCTTTCCGGTTCGCATGTGTCTATTCCTGGATGGTACTACTACCTCTCACTTAGAAGCTCACTTCACTCTAACCCTTTACAGTAAGAGAACCTTGACACATTTACATTACACACTCACCAAGCACATGTACCTCACTATTTAGAGATACCAACGTAACACTCTCATGTATTGACAGCTAGATCTAAGGCATATCTCTAAGTAAATGGAAACTGAACCATCATACCAGATGAGAATCCCACACCAAATGGTGTGAGGTCTAGTTGGGACTTCACATCGAGGAGATCCCCTTTGTTGGCGGGTCCATCACCGTCAACAAAATGGCACTAGAAGGAGGGCCAGACGACAAGTTTTTCCCGTAGAGTCTATTTTGAATCTCTTATTTAAAAATGATTCTTCCTCACAGCATAATCCCAAGATATCTTTCTACAATGTTTGAATGTACCATCCTCGCGGAATTTATCCATGACCTGTCCAAGTTAAAGTTCAATGGTGAGGGTGAACCATCTTTTCGTGTGCATGTGCGCAAAGTTATAAACTTTTTCCTATGCCACAAGATAGAGTATGAAAATTCATGAACTATATTACTCACCCTCACATTCGAAGGTCATGCTAAACATTGGTGTCACACATTACCCTTTGCCTCTATTGATTCATTTGGTAACTTTGCCGAAATGATGATTAAAATGTTCTATGAGTATAGCCACTGGGATTTCCGTGAAAAAATATGTCATTTAAGTATGGAACTTGATGAAACAGTTGAGGAGTTTGTTGATCGCTTCCTTCACATCTGTTACAAAATCATGAACAACTTGTGAACTTTGAATTCTTGAGAGAAGAGTTTAAATGATTGGTTCATAGTTCTCAATGCAGTGAACCTCCTGATTTTCCTTCCTCCCAAACTCTTGTGGATCATGAGGCACCTCAGATTACAGAGGAGGAGCCCAACACCCCATTTGTTCCTTGTCCTCCTCCCTTTCCAATCTTGATGTGGGTGCTCCCTTGTGGTGATTACAAAGCTAAGAAATTTGCGCAGCATGTCCCCAACCCATCTTCTCATCTGTTTCCCGCTTCAATGGAGGAAATTCCATAATGGCTCAGGAAGCCTACACAGAAAATTCACTCCTCCATTCTATAAGAGGATGTCACTGTTCATAAATCAATTCTTGAATTTGATATACATCTCTTCCATCCTCCATTATCTACAAGCCATGACTCCTTGTACCATGACAATCTTGATCAATCCACTTCATCAATCAATTGTTCACATTCACTTGATTCTCCAAATGTTGGCTCAAATTGCGATCAGGCACAAGGCAGTCACATTACACACACAGAGGAGAAGAAAGGTGAGGACACTATCAATCTTCCGTCTCTGTTTTAGAATTGTGTGCATCAAATGATAAGCTTCCATTCTTGAATTATTATCAATCTGCTAATCTCAGTGGAACATCCTGTACAATTAATTCTTTCAATCAACCCTGATTTTTGTGAAGTCATCACTCTCATGTTTCCATATGTTGTGACGAATTCCCAAGCACATCATGTGATCTTCCATTTTCTCATGAAGACTCTAACTTAGATCTAAAATTTGCTCTGGTCAAAGAAGAAATTCATATCAAAACCTCCTCTTCACCTCAATTTCCCATGTGTCCTACCATTTACAACACATCCACATGCATCGGAGATACTCCACGTTCTCTTGTTTTTTCATTTGATAAGTTATCTCCTCAATTGACACAAGGCAGTGAGATTGTCCATGATAAAGTTGAAAATAATCTAATCATAAGGCGTTCTTCCCATTCCATGTCATCTCTTCTCTTACATGAAGACAACTCTTAAAATTAGCTTGTTGAAGCTGAAAAATATGCTGCAAACTGTGACAGAGATGGCTTCCATCCTGAGAGAAGTTTTGAAATCAGCAACAATAGCCATCCTCAAGCCATGCATGATCTGGTTCAAGCTTCAAAATATAATTATCTCCATGGATTGTATTGTTCCCAAAATATAATTATCACCTCAGATTACACATGAAAAAGTAAAAGAAGTATCAAGTACAAATTTTCGGTCTTCTAGTGATACTTTTCTTTATTCATGCAATGTTGAAGATATTGAAAATGATAGTGAAATAATTATTGAGGCAGAAGTTAAAAGACTCACAGAGAAAATTAGAGATCAACAATATCTATTTAACAAAAGGGAGTGAGCCTTCAAAGAAGAAGTTACCAGATTAAAAGCTCAGTTGGAGGAAGGAAACAAAGTAAGGATGTAGTATAAGGAAAAGGAAGATCAATGTCAAAAGCTACAAGATGAAGTGACATCATTAAGAAATGAAGTAAATGAAAAGAGTACAAAAATCAAGAGACCTAAAGATAGATCTAGTTGCTGTGAAAACCTTGAAGCTGAGATTGTCTCTCTAAAAGAAGATCTTGAAAATTCAAATGAGAAGAATAAAGAACTACCTCAAGTAGATGAAGAACAAGAAAATGATATTCTCAAATTAAGGAAACAAGTGGAAGAAGGAGAAACACTGAAGAAATCATGAAGAAGCAATATCTTGAAAAGGAAGAGAAATATCACATTAACTAATACAAGTGAAAGAAAAATAAGTATGAAAATGAATAATAAATAGTTTTCAGTCACCACAGGAATACTTCAATGAGTTAAGATTGATTTCAATCTCATTCTACCCTACAAAGATAGCTCTAACAAAGCTTCAATGACACAACAATAGTGCATAATATCAAAGAAATATAATATTGTTTAGAATAAAAATTAGAACCAAAAATGAAACTTAATAGTGAGACAATAATCTTGCATTTCAATAATAGTACACAAGAATAAGAATGAATTAAAACCATGTCAAAATTTACATTACAAATTTGCAGTCCTGGAATAGCTCAGACGCATAATCACATTGCCCGCGATAGTGCTAAGCAATGAGAACAAAGCCAAAAAACCTCTATTTTCTCTATAATCAACCTTTCTGTACATAACAATAGTTCTATTGCACAAATCGAACAACTATAGAGAATTCCCCTTGAGTGGATCGTGACCCCCCCCCTCTTTGCATCAAATTCAGGGGTTGGGATTGAGCACTAAGGTTGTGAAATGCAAATTTGTGGGAGGAAAATACTATGCATTGCAAAGTTCCAAGAGACAAGGTTGTTTCTTAAGGATTGAAACTATGCAGTGCGTAGTTCGACAGCGCTAGATGAGGCTAAGTGGCCCAGTCACGAGTTTTTCCAATTTTGGCTAAGTGTTGGATTAGTGAGAGGAAGTTGAATAAAATCAATACTTTAACATGATCACACACTTAGCTCACTTGGAGGCACAACACGGGACACTCAGAACACATGAACAACATACTTTCCTCAACGCAACAACATTGTGACAACTCATTCCAAGTGCGACACTAAAGGTACACTTCGCAACGACAATGACAACACTTTTGCAACAGTGTGTGAAAATTTGGAAATGAGTGTGGAACATGCCTACATGATAGAACAATTCATTATCACAAATATTTCCCCTTGAAACAAACCAAAACTCCACTTTACATGATAAGTGACAATTCCCATGCCAAAAAGTGACACTTTCTATATGAAAATAATATTGTGAACGACACTTGCAATGTGAAAACGACGATAATTATACCCTAATTGTTCCCATGAAGGATAAGATATCAACCCTCATGAACCCCTGGATTTCTTTTCCAGGAAATACCAGGGAGTCAAGGCACTTCAACGTTTGTTGATGGTTATGTCAGGACCTCGTGACTCTGGTAAGCCCCCCGAACTAAATCAAATATGGTTTGTCACGCACAATCAGTCTATTTTCATGGCTTCATTTAGTGTGGATCCCCACGTAAAAAATGTTTGGTATTCCGGGTGTGATCTTTTAAATTTTCAAAATTTTTCTTATGACCGAATCCATGAATTTGTTATAGCAGTCTGCATTCATGCACAGCTCTTACGTCAAACTCGGGTTGGGAATGTTCGTCTCTCATAAAATCATGGAATTGTGAAGTTGATCATCTCAAAGACTCTCTTTGCCCACAATCATACTTATCGAATTTCCCTCTTCATGATCAAATCCTCGGCGTTCTTGTGATCCTTGCACTGCAAATTTGTTCGCACATCACACCAGAAATCTCCCTGGGTGATGATGAGTGCACAAGATATCACAAGAATCAAGTTCTTCCCCATTCACCATGCCCCAACTGGTTTCATGCATTCATAGTGTTGGCATCCTTTTTAACTTCTTGTGATGACCATGGTGTCTGCGAAATTTTTCACCAGTTGCAGGAAGGTGGTCTGTCATGTCTATCTCATAGTGAACTTGGTTCCATTGTTCAAAGCATTCACAAGATTGTTCAAATGATTTTTTCTTTGCTCATTGAAAACTGGGGATCTGATGTCTCAACTAGCTCATCTAGTAATTTCTCTATCTTGGGTGATTGTTGTTCGACATATAATTTTCCCATGAGCACACCCAATGACAGTTGCCTCTCTCACTCTGATCTTGATTGTTTACCATCTTTCTCTTCAAACTTTTGTCAAGTAGGTGAGGCACTTTAGCCTTCGCTGATGGTTATGGCAGGTCTTCACTGTCTTGGCATGACTGCTGAGATTGATTGGATCTATCTTTCCTTTCCGAATTCCCATCGTGATTTCATCTCTCAAATCAGAAATTCGTCTTTTCTAAGATCAAGAGGCTTTCCAAAAAACCATCATGAATTTTATGATCCAATCATCACATGGCTGGAAAAATCTTACTTGGCAAGCCATGTTGCAGGCAACAAATTTCAATCTTTCCTTACACTTGCTAAGAAGCTTAGTGCAGACAAGGACGCATCCACAAGAATCTTCCAAGATTTGTTTAGAAAGGGTGTCCATAAAAAAGGCAAGCACATGTATTGGGTGGTTGTGACACATCCTTCCACCCACATGCAAGACCTTCATTTCAGTGTGCATCTTGTTCAAGTTTTTATATTTTCTATTGCACAATACTTTTTATCTGTTTTAATCGTTTGTATCTTTGTGGATGCAGGTCCGGAGTGACTACAGTGGCTTCACTGGAAATTTCATTTCACATAACGCTGACCATTTAGCTGTTAGGATAGGAGTAGGATTAGTTGCATCTTAGTTTTCCCTTCCTTGCACTCACAGTCCGTCACAGTTTTCTTATTTTAAATCCTATTTCTTTAGTCATTTTGATTTCTTGTCTTCTGGTTTTGTTTCCTTGTTTTGTACGCCTTTCCTCTCGTCTTGTTTTTCCTTTCATGTTGATTTTTCCATTTGTTTGCACTACGTGAATAAGTGTTGTGCCTGCACTATGTTTTGGTTTCTGAATGGGTATGTGGCTGAAGTTCAAAGAGTCTTGTGACACTGCAACGCTTGGCGAATCTTGTGTCCATCTTCTTTGTGCTTCGTTGTAACTTATGTCCAATGAAGTCTTGATGAAAAATACGATGCATTTGTAAGGAAAGTTTTGGTCGAACCATGAACCTGTGTATAGTCCGAGAAACCTCATGCCTATACTAAATTTTCTGCTCTGATGTGTTCAAGCTTATCTAACTAGTAGAAATAGAGAAGGGAAAAATCTAAATGAGAAAAACTAAATCAAAGGTCTTTATATGCTTCTCTGAAGGAACAACCTCCCCTGCTCTCAATCAATCGGGATCCCTCTTCCACCCCAAAAATAAATAAGTGCCTATGCATAGTTCTCTTTCAAAAAATAACAAAGGAGAAAAAAGAGAAAGGTTACATGAGCAGAGAGATGAAGCAAGCAACTCCAACGGGTTATTATCCATGCTCACTGGCAGTGCAACAGTTCTTGTGTTCCTACTTGACTCTGTCGGGGTATTGTCCAGGCCTGCTAGCATTGGAGCAACACTAGAGATGAAAAACTATACTCTGAAAATCTTAAGCTCGCAAGCCAAATCACCCTTCCCAATTTGAAACACTATGATCTAGCTGAATTTTGTCTTGTGTTCAACTGAGTCAGTACAAGGTGAACCACGTTTGTCAATGGGGTAAGTGGGTACGCCGAAGTGATCCACACAACGTATGAATACTCCCCAAAAGGCCAAGGCCCTGCGCTGAAAATGAACCAAAACAGAGAAGTTGGTATTCAATCAGTGTGTCGCCAAGTGTTGTAGTGATTGTAACACCCTCCAAAATATTGGCTTGCATCCAAATTTTGGAGCCTTCCTTGGTTTTTCCTTTGATGGTTGCAAACACTCGAGCTCACTCCATCAACTCTTGTGAAGTCTTTTCTCATTTTTTGCTTGTTTGACTAGCCATTGTCTTTCAGCATATTGATTGCTTTGTCATGCTTGCGATCTATTTTTTGGTGAGTTTGAAGGTTTGGCTTTGTGTGTTTGGGTAGTCTTCGCTATGTAAACATTTGTCGTACTCATACACAAAGTTATAAGCACTATCGCACAAGTGTCATCATGATCATCTGAAGGTCTATCTCAAGTGCCGTGCTTGTCGCTCTCAGCTCTAAGATAGTCTCACGGAGGGCATGTTTTGTCTTATTGTCATAGTGATCTATGTTGTCCCGTCGTCAAGTATGCTAAGTGTATGATCACAATGTCAGTCTGCACAAGTTGACTTGCTTTCGACACTTAGCCATTTTCTTGAAATCTGACAAACCAAACAACCCTCTCCCACTGGGCCCCAACTGAGCTACACAACGTAGTCTTGGCCCTCAGTGACCCTACTCTGCTACCCAAAACTGCATAGTGTTTGAGGTTATCCTCCAGGGCAGCTGCATTGTGCAATCGCGGAGGTGATCGGTCGGTCTGCCTCCCAAAATTGTGTAGAGACTGCCTCCATGACCAAACTCAACTGCACATTTCTCAAGCACAGTTATCATGCCTACTTCTTTCCTACCGGAAGCCTGCACTGCTTTGAGACCTGGGTCTTCATTGTTCTCCAAAACCACACAGACATGCCTAGTTGGTCCTCTGCTAGCTTGCTATGTATTGTTCTTAGAAATTGTGCAGAACTGCCCAATTGACCCTTGTTGCCTTGCTCTGCATTGCTTTCATAAATTGTGCAGACATGTCTAGTAGTTCCCCTGTTGTTTCACTGTTCACAAAAATTGTGCAGTCATGCTCAGCAGGTCCCTCTGCAACCCTACTCTGTCTTCCCTTTGGAAATTGTGTAGAACTGACCAGTAGTCCCTCTGCAATGTTGCTTTGTCTTTCCTCTGGAAACTGTGCAAAACTACCCAACAGTCCCTTTGTAACTCCACTCTGTCTTCCCTCTAGAAACTGCGCAGAGGTGTCCCCCCTCAGGGTCCCACCTTGCAGCTGATATTGGTGTCCTTCACTGTGCAATTTTGCCTCCCAGTGGCCACTACGCAGTTTTCTTGACAATGAAGATTGTGCCCCGAGCTTTCTCATCCCAACCTGAGCTGCACTCTGCACAGTCTCAGTGACTTGTCCTCCTTCCCTGTCACTTAAACATGGAAAACAATGCATCATGCTAAGCTAAGAGGTTTTGGATTCGATGTCGTCACGTCATGAGTGAATTGTAGAAAAAGGTACACAGATAGATCATAACGAGGTGATGAATGGGATGAAGGAGAACACATGCTAGAAGACATACTAGCAGTTGGATGGACGAACAAAGCACATCAAGCATCAAGTGAAAGAAACACATGCATGCAACCATCTTGCAAGACCAAGACTATCACGCCCCTAGGCCAGGGATAGTCTTTCAACCGCTCTTGGCGAGGTGCGGCACCACCGAACACTTTCTTTTCACCAATACTTATGTTCGTGGACTATGCCTAACCACTTATCCTACTTAGTTTGTGTTTCACAACCAAGTAATTTTTATGTTTCCTTTATACCAATGAACACCCATACACATTCATTATCAATAGCAATTACACATGAGAACAAAATTGCACAGTATAAAGGGAGGGGAAACTCCCTGAACAATGAGTCTACCCGAACAATATATTATACAGCTTTACAAAGTTACAATGCTTTACAAGTATACTTGGAAACCCCAAGTTTCATACTTAGCCAGTTTTACAACTTCGTCACACCACCATGTGACAACCAAGATTTCCTTGCCCAAGGCGGGCGAGCGCGCCCTCACACAAGCTGCCTTCCGCACTTCACAACCAAACCTTGTTCTCGTGCACGACGGCCGGGTGACTCCACCAAGTCACCAAGACAGCCTCTTCGCACAACCAGCTTCACCGTTCACCAACTTCGCACCGGCGGGCGACTCCACCATGTCTCCATCATTTGCCCTTGCATGACGGGCGGGCACTCACCCGAGCTACCCGAGCTACCCGAGACACCCGTGTCAAGTCTCATCCAAAACCGAGATGTCGTGCTACCTTCGTGCGGCCTTGCCCAAGAGCGGGCGCATCACCAAACCTGCGCCTTTTCTTCTATTGTTGCGGCTACACAAGATCTACACACTTCTTCTTCTACATTATATGATGAGCGAAGTTGTTCAATACAATATGAGATCCACGCAATGCTTGTTTATACCGTGCATTGGGCGAGGTCTTGGCTACCCCGCCGACCTGCCCACACCATATACTCCATCGCCAAAGGCCCTCCTAACACGTCGGCCTTCGTTCTAACGCATTGAAAGTATAGGTTGGCCCATGGGTATAATCTGTCCATGCTCCCACGCCTATAAAACCAAGTCGCTCTCCTTCTTTCGTGTGCACTTTCACTTGTCTCCATCGCACTTTAAGTCTGAGCTCCACTTCGCATATTTTCCAAGTCGCATGTTTTCCAAACAAACCGTCGCACCAACGGGGAGTTCGTTCCAAGTACTTCAGGTCCTTACATCCTCCTCCACCTGAAGTCGTTGTCGTCCCTGACAACATACACCAAGATCATCAAAAATTGTCTCATTCTCGGTCCATGATGTCAACTCTTCCATATACTGCAAACATCCCTGAAACATATGTAGAACTCCCATCTCCATCATGTGTCGTCCCATCCTGTGAACTATCGTCCTTGTTTGCGTGATGCCAACATCTCTCTGGTACACTGCTAGCCCCCATGACTTGAACTAGTCGAGTGATCAATCCAACTGTCACGCTCAAATCATAAGAATGTCCATCCTTATGCCTTCACCAACCTATCTCGGATTCTGCCACATCCTGGACTCACCAAGAATCTCTCCCATGCTTAGGTCCATAGAAACTCCATCCCATCTACAACATGTCATGATGCTTGATGCCGAACCATCCCTGCATCATTTGTCATACCTGCTCAACCTGTTTTAAGGACTCACTGCCATGAACAGCTAACAATGAGCCCCATCTTCTTTCCCATCTAAGAAGATGTGAAGGGAGTAGAGCCTGAAGGCTCACCCTCACTAATCAACTCAATCCATCTGTCAGAATTCTCTATCTCCATCCTCTGTAGATAAGTGACCCAATCCTCCTCTCGAACATTCGGCCTCACATAAGCCTCATCATCATCATCATCATCCTCAACCACTTATAGCCTTCTTGACAAATCCAAGATACTATCAGAAAGAGTCTTGATGACCAATGACTACTCGGTAAGCTTTGTCTCAACCATGGACAACCGCTTACTCATATCTTCCATTCGCTTTTCATCCTCCATTTGCATTACTACCAACTTACAATCTATCTTTGTCACACCAATATTTGGAACACCAATGGGTACATCTTCCCTTCCATCATAAATGTACAGCCTCTTCAAATGTGGAACAATCATAGCATCGAATTGTTTCAATAATTCCATTCCCAGCACAACTTCATAGTCATCTATTCGCACTATAGTGAAGTCGACTTTCCCGGTCCATTCACCTAGTGTTGTGTCCACCTTTTCAGCGACACCAAGAACACAATCAGGAGGAGAATTGACTGTCTTCATTTGTGCCTTCACCGGCACAAATTTTAGCCCAATTCTTCTCGCAGTATCTTCACCCATGAAGTTGTGAGTAGCCCCACTATCCACCATAGTGAGTATATCAGCACCCTCAATCCTCATCCGAACATACTCCAACTTGTTCCTCTCAGGATCCCTCCAAGAGATCACCTCTGTAGCAGCAGCAGCATCAAGTATCTGCATCATCCCCATAGAAGCTTCTTCATTCTTCGTATTAGATTGTGCAATCGCAGCCACTTTCGTTCTAGAAGGACAATTCTTCACCATATGTGATTCAGCACATATCCAACACTTCAAGGCTTTCTTCGTCTTCAACTTATCATCTGATACTGAAGCATCATCCTTCTTCTTTTCTTTCGGTTTTTCGGACTTCTTCTTCCTATCATCAGAAGTCTCATCATAATGCTCCACCAACCTGTCCACAACAACAAAAGCTTCCTCAAATGTTTTAATCTTCTGCCTCTTCACTTCATTGCATGCCCAAGGCTTCAATCCAATAATGAAGTTGAACACCTTGTCCCTCTCTGCCATGTCAGGAAGTTCCAGAACCACACTTGCAAACTCTCGCTGATATGTCTGTATGTTCCCAGTCTGCTTTATGAACTTAATCTTCATCCTTGCTTCCCATGATTCATCCTGAGGACTGAAATGGGTCTACAAAGCCTTCTTCATCTCATCCCACGAAGTAATGTCACCAGCACTGCCATTGGAAATTTGATCCATCTTCCTTTGCCACCACATCTTAGCATCCTTCATCAAGAACTGAGTAGCTACCTTCACCTTCGCCTCATCATCAGATAGACCCAATCATTCCAAGTATTGCTCCATGTCCCATAGAAATTTGCCAAGAGTTTTCGCACTCCTTGTACCGTCATAAGATTCTGGTTCTTTAACTTTCACATGAGGCACTCCTCCACCTGATTTATGCCTCACGGCCTTCTTCAACACCGCGATCTCATCTCTAGATTCATCAAGAGATTTCTGCAATTCCACGATCTCTGCCAAGCCTCGGTCTCTTGCCTCTTCAATCTCCTTGACCCTTACTTCAATTTGTGTACACATAAGCTCAGTGTACTCGTGTTGAGTCCGGAGTTCATCAAGCTCTTCCCTCATCTTTGAACTGGCCTCTTGATCTTTCATGACCAAGTCCATCTTCTTAGTCCAGAAAGCCTCTAAGTCCTCCATCCTTTCCAACACCTTTTCAATGAATCCTATAGTAGTATCCTTCGCACAATGACTAGATCTAACCTGGGATTCACCTGCCATTACTAACAGTTTCCTTCTTTGTGCTCTAGTTTCCACCATTCAACAGCTTCACCAAGATGCCTGCAACCTGAACTAGCGCTTGTTCCACTTGTATGTGAAACAAATTTCTTCACCTGCAAGTACCTGCTTCACTGTCACCAACTTCCAAGTTTCAATCATCTTCCTGCAAGACTCCTCCAAGTCTTCAAACTAGCTCTGATACCACCTGTCATGCCCCCAGGCTGGCGGTAGTCTTTCAACCGCTCTTGGCGAGGTGCGGCACCACCGAACACTTTCTTTTCACCAATACTTATGTTCGTGGACTACGCCTAACCACTTATCCTACTTAGTCTGTGTTTCGCAACCAAGTAATTATTATGTTTCCTTTATACCAATGAACACCCATACACATTCATTATCAACAGCAATTACACATGAGAACACAATTGCACAGTATAAAGGGAGGGGCAACTCCCTGAACAATGAGTCTGCCCGAATAATATATTATACAGCTTTACAAAGTTACAATGCTTTACAAGTATACTTGGAAACCCCAAGTTTCATACTTGGCCAATTTTACAACTTCGTCACACCACCGTGTGACAACCAAGATTTCCTTGCCCAAGGCAGGTGGGCGCGCCCTCACACGAGCTGCCTTCCGCACTTCACGACCGAACCTTGTTCTCGTGCACAACGGGTGAGTGACTCCACCTAGTCACCAAGACACCCTCTTCGCACAACCGGCTTCACCGTTCACCAACTTCGCAACGGCGGGCGACTCCACCAAGTCTCCACTGTTTTCCCTTGCACGATAGGCAGGCGCTCACCCGAGCTACCTGAGACACCTGTGTCAAGTCTCACCCAAAACCAAGATGTCGTGCTACCTTCGTGCAGCCTTGCCCAAGAGCAAGCGCATCACCAAACCTGCGCCTTTTCTTCTATTACTGTGGCTACACAAGATCTGCGCACTTCCTCTTCTACATTAGATGATGAGCGAATTTGTTCGATGCCAAATGAGCTCCACGCAATGCTCGTTTATACCGTGCATTGGGTGAGGTCTTGGCTACCCAGCCGACCTGCCCACGCCCTATACTCCATCGCCAAACGCCCTCCTAACACGTCGGCCTTCATTCTAATACATCGCAAGTATAGGTCGGCCCGTGGATATAATCCATCCATGCTCCCACGCCTATAAAACCAAGTCACTCTCCTTCTTTCGCGTGCACTTTCACTTGTCTCCATCGCACTTTAAGTCTGAGCTCCACTTCGCATATTTTCCAAGACGCATGTTTGTTAAACAAACCGTCGCACCAACCGGGAGTTCGTGCCAAGGACTGCAAGTCCTTACAAAGACCATTCAAGACCCCGCAGTACCAAGTTATGCAGAGGTGAGCACAAAGCACACTAAGAGTACATCCATCACTCAACAACGCAACAGCTTAACATGGAAACCATAGTCAACCAGTTCATGTCAACAGTGTCATGTCAAGTTGTGTCATGAGTTGTCTTGGCCACATCACCACTATGGACCATATCTGTTGTAACTAAATGTAATATAAAGTGTGAGTCCAATGGATGCACACAAGAAGTTGAAGTGACATATCAACTGAAAAGTCATAGGAAGTTGAACAATCATGAGGGTAGTCCAAGAGTCACTAGGGTCAAGTGTCACCCTTGGCTATATATACCCCTCCCATTGTATGAGCAAGAGACATTTTCACTTTGGCTCTTCCCACATAACCTTGAGAGTTTGTAGTATGTTCTTTGAGGAGCAAGGAATGGCTCCAATGTCCTACTACTAGGACTAGTGATATATGGTGAGACTTTTTCTTAATTCAGAACCCTGTTAAGGTCAACACGATTTCACGCATGTTTTATAGATGATTGTAAGACTACTCTTTAAACATTTGTAATGTATGTTTGCTTAACCTGTAATAAAATAGTTGAACTACTTTGGTTGTTTTAGTACTTACATTGTTGAAGATGAGTTGTATTGTTACCACTGTTGTCTCGTCTTGGTGGACTACTCCACCGGACATTAGACAAACCATTTTTGTTTACTAGTTATAACGACCATCACATCTTTGTGGACTACTCTACTGGATGGTGTACGTGTTTTTCCTTGTACTTTGGTTTTAACCATTGTCGCGTCTACTGTGGACTATTCCATTGGATGCTTGATAGACCCTTTCTAGTTCGCATTCTCTTCCTTGATGGTACTACTACCTCTCACTTAGAGGCTTACTTCACTCTCCCTCTTTGCAGTAAGAGAACCCTAACATAGTTACATTACACACTCACCATACACATGTACCTTGTTGTTTGGAGATACCAATGTAACACTCTCATTTGCTGACAGCTAGAGCCAAGGCAGATCTTTATGTAAATGACAACCGGACCATCATACCAGATGAGACTCCTACACCAAACAGTGTGAGGTCTAGTTGGGACTTCACATTGGGGAGATCCCCTTTTTTGGCAGGTCCAACACCGTCAACACTCTGCAAGCAACAAAAGTTGATCAAATTGAAGTGAATTTTCATTCCAATTCTGGGTCTTTCTATCATTTAAATTCCAATTCTCTATAATAAATTAAAATAGAAGTGAAACAATATCTAAGTTTATATTAATTGTAGTTGATATTTTTAAATTTCATATTTACATTTTTAAACTTACAGAATTAAATTTGATTATTTAGCTGGTTCGATATCAGACTATTCCATTTAACATAAAAATATCAAAAACAACTAAACTTAGAAAACTAAATTTCATATTTACGTTTTTAAACTTACAAAACTAAATTTTAAATTTACGTTTTAATTATATTTTTCTTTGAAACAACTACAGGAAGCTATGGATCGATTCAATCTTGAATATGCAACCAGACACAATTGGGAAAATGTAAAATGACAATACCTAAGTCATTTATATTTCTTAAATTATTTTCAAGTGTTTCCGTTATTTTGCAGAAATAATTGAATAACAACTTGAGAATAAGCCGAAGAAAAATAATATAATATTATCTTTTAGCGTCTAGACTGTTTTCTAATTAAGCACACTTTTCAATGGAAGGAGTAAATAAGGCTGAGAGTGAATGCTTATAATCAGCAAATATAATATTTCTAACCGCTTCTATGGACTTAACCGTGTAAGAGAAGAGCAAATAGTGTTATTGTGCACACTAATTTTTTGAATAATCTAACAACTTTACCAAAAATCTTTTATAGCGTTCCATTCAAACTTCCTTTCTCGGCAGGGACTTCCGCCAATTCTGTGGCTCGCGTCTTTTACCGTACAAAGATTATTTGATACTAAGGTTTGAGTATGGGATTATTAAATTTACGAAAAGTATATGAGAGTTAAATGAGATGGGGTCTGTGTAAAGTACATATGCTTTTGGCATGTGATACATAGAAAAATTAGTGATCTCCTTAAAAAGGTGATAAGAAAATAAATGATAAATTATATGGGTTTATTTAATTATTTTTCATATATATTATAAATGAGTTTATTTTCAAATCAAATTACATTTTTTATCCCCATAAATATAAAATATGAAGCAGAAAACGACTCTTTCCCGCACTAACATTTAAAAGGGTAATCCTTATCTTACACTCCATTATATAACAGTTAAGGGAATGATATTGAAAATGCTTTTACCTTGGCCGCGCAGAAAAAGCAAATGCTTTCTGACTCGACACCTTAATAGAAAATCTCCAGTTGCACCATGTCGCCCACTAACAGAATTGGAGTTGTTCTTAGCTGTGATTTTTGGAGTTTTTGGTTAGCTTAAAAATTTGTGCTCAAATCATAATTTGTGTTATTTATATTAGTTTTTTGATTTTATATATAATTTAACACCCTGGAAAAGTCTTAGTGCTTCAAATCATTTAAATAAATTCCTTGAAAAAAAATCCCAAAAAATCATATAAAAAACAACTCCAACAAAATTTATGTAATCATGAAAATCAGGAGCTCAATTCCAGAAACCTGTGAGCCGTGGATAGTGGGCATTAAGTAGCTGGTCGGGTTTCAGAGCATCCAAAATCTGTCCATTGACCAACACCAAAACAAGGTCGGCGATTCTTTGAATCTGTTTGATGCTGTGGGACACCATGATAATTGTCATCCCCTTCTCCCTCCTCAGCTTTTCAATCAACTCCTCGATTAGCCCAGTGGATACGGGGTTTGATGCTGTGGGACACCATGATAATTGTCATCCCGTTCTCCCTCAGCTTTTCAATCAACTCCTCGATTAGCCCAGTGGATACGGGATCGAGGGCGCTCGTCGGCTCGCCCAGCAGCACCTGTATCTCACAACAACAACCATAGTCAATTTAGAGAAAAAGAAACTGGCAAAATTCTCATTAGCCGCCCTGGAAAAACCCCAATTCCCAGAGGAATAACCAAATTTAAAGAAACCAAGAACAACCTCGGAGTCGTTGGCGAGTGCCCTGGCCACCACCGGCCGCTGCTGCCCCACTGACAGACCGCTAACGGATCTGGCGGCTTGAGAGAGTCCATATCCTTTAAGCCTAAATACTCCATGGCAAGAGCTAACCAGTCTATTATTGGTACATTAAATGCATCCAATAGCGATCTCACTATACATACATGGCATATGTAACATAACAGTCTTCCATGGCATATGTAACATAACAGTCTTCCGGCCAAAAAAAGCCTTGCGTCTTCACCGGGAAATACCGACAAGACGTGCCTGTCACTTGATATTGTTTGCACGCACAGTAAGTCTAATTTATTACTGCATACTCCTCTTGAATGTTGCAGGATTTCAAATTCTGTATTATGCCCAGGGTTTCAAATTCAATATTGCTCCTAATTTTTGAAATGAAATCCTCTTCCATTCGACCTTCGAGATACAATTCGGAAAAACTTGCTCGTAGTTACATTCCGAATGTTCGCGGAGAGAAACCTTGTGCCTGATCGGAGCTGGCATCAAGGACGCTGATGGACAGGCGGTGGCCTGCTCAATGCACGATGTGTTACACGATCTAGCACCGCAAATTGCCGAGAGGGAAGAAAACTGTTGTTTTAGAGCGGGCAAAGCTTTGGTGGAATTCCCTTTCAAAGATTGAATAGGCAAAGGCAGGATTTCTCTGAGGGAGAATAAATTTGAGTCAATCCCTGATGAATTCAGGGGTCAGGATATCCGGGCGATGCTGCTATCTGAGAGCAAATCTCTGGAAGATATTCCGTCCAGTGTGACGAGGACTTTTGCATCTATTAGAGTGCTGGATTTGCGAGGAACGTCCATCAAAACATTTCCTGATAGCTTTGGAGTGTTGAAGCATCTGGTTTTCTTCCCGTCTAGCAGGAGCGCCGATAGCGAACCTGCCCAATTCAACAACAAGATTGAAGAAACTCCAGATACTGGATTTGTCCCACTGTGGCCAGCTGAGTGAGTTGCCTTACGGGTTACATAAAATGACAAGTTTGATATATCTGGATCTGAGTTTCTGTCAAGGGGTAAAATACATTCCTTGTGGGATCTCAACGCCCACATCGTTGCAGTGTCTGAAAATGGAAAAGTGCTGGAAAGCTTGGCAGCAAACATCACAGCCTACGACAAATTTATGTGATCCGAGGGGAAGTCGTGCAGAGTACAAACGAGCTGCTATCTTCAGTGATCTGCACAGTCTGAAGCACCTCAAATGGCTGGCACTGGAGGACTGGGCGCTGCCATTTACAGAGAACGCATTAGGTAATATGGTACAGATGAGAACCCTTATCCTGCGGGTGCTGCAGATGAAGGTGCTACCAGAGGACATGAAAAGTAGGGTAGAGCTGAACTCTAGTTGTGCAATCCAACGTTTTAGTTAAGATCCCAGCATGGATATGTGATTTCCAGCAGTTAAGTTGTCTAATAATAATGTCCTGTAGGGACCTTGAAGAGATTCCTGTAGGGCTGGAGAAGCTGAAATGGTTGAGAAGACTGGATATAATTGGATCGTGGTCCTTAAAAGAGTTACCCGATGCATATGGCAAGGAGGGTGCATTTCCAAGGCTGGAAAGGATTGGAAGGAGACACATTTGCAGCTTTCTTGCTCGTTCTGATGATATTGGTGGTCGCAGCAGAAGTCGCAGAGGTGAAGGCAGCAACAACGAGTCCGACACCGACAATGGAGGTTGTTACGGTTTCACCGAGTAACAACTAGGAAAATTAATGATTCTTATTTGAAATTGAATTAATACTTTTAAAAAAAATAATAATTTAAAATTACAATATTAATATAATATATAATTTTTGTTTAATAAAATAAATAATATTCTTTTTATTTATTTATTTAATCGATGTAAATATAATGTTTTTAAATATACCAAAAAAGATAGTTACATTGAAATTAAATAATTTTACATTTAATAATTAAATATGATGTATAATGTATGTTGTGGGTAAAAAGGATACCTAATAATCAAAGATTTTATTACTATTATAATGAAATGTATTTTTGCATTTTTGCTTTATAACTTGGTTTCATTTTAGTTTTTGGGGATTTATGGAAATGCATGATAAAAGTAAATTATATATTTGGTTTTTTTTTTTTGCTTTATAACTTGATAGTTTCATTTTAGTTTTGGGGGATTTATCCAAATGCATCATCAAAGCAAATTATAAGTTTGTTTTCAAAAAATAATTTAATAGTTTAATTTTATTTTATTTTAATAAAAATAATAATTAATTTCAAATAAATTATATTAGTAATTATGGTTAACTGGATTTATTATGAAATGGAATCGTGAAAAAACTAATTTATTATATATTACAACTAATAACATTATAATATAAGACTAATAAGATCTTCTTAGGATAAGATGAAAAAGCTGAATTTATGAATACAATACAATAAATAGTGAGAGATTACATTTTTGTTCCATAATATTATAATAGCTTTTAGATTATATAAATGATTTTAATTAAAACAAATATTAAAAGAAAGTTCGAAATCATATATAAAATATTAAATAATTATACCAATGTATAATAAATATAAAATATTAATACTGTAAGAAAATTGATAATTGAAATAGAAAGCACAAAAATCAAGAATAACTTTGAATAAATTCCATTAGATATTAAATATAAAGAAGAGAAAAGATTTGTTTATTAATTATATTAGCACAAAAAATAATTATTATTATCCATAAATAAATAAAAAATAATATAAAATAATAAAAGTAACTACTATTAAAATAACTAGAATTATAATTTTTTAGTTTAAGTTTAATTAAACTAGAATAATTTAACTAAAAAATTTAAAATAAGTATAGAAAAAATGGATATATACAAATATAGGGTTTATTAATCATAAAATAGTATTTGCGCAATATATATATATATATACTTTTTTTTAAAGATTTAAAAAAGAGATTTAGGCTCTCTAATTTATAGTACAACCTTGGGCAATGATGCATTCATGCTATTTCCTTAAGATCTATTGATTCTTCACCTTGTCCTAAGAATGGACCACATTAGTTGGTTTGAAACGTAGACCAAATCCTAATAATGTGATTAATTCGAAAGACATTTCTACATTATGGATTACAAAAGTCTTAAATCTAACATTGGTCAAATTTATTACACTTTTACTATTACCATTAACAAGTTCTCTAATGAGGTTTCGTATAAACAAATTAACAAATCTTCTAGTCCTTGGTATGACAAAGACTATAAAATTGTGAGGAAAGTGATTAGAGATGCTCCTAATGAAACTGTAAAGCTCCAGAATATTAGTATAGATAAAACCCTCATTAAAAAGAAGAAGTGATCTTAAATTAATAAGAGACAAGAGCATCTACTTCACCTTTCTAAACTTGCACCCATAAAGTTTTGGCAGAATGTGCTTGTTCGTAAATCAAAAAATAATAATTCAATCCCCTTAGAGAACTGGGAAATCTATCTTAAAAAGTTGCGTGACTTCCCGAACACCATTGACACCATCGTAAACACTCATATTAAGGAAAATATATTTTCTCTTGAAGACGTTAAGTCCGGGATTAATAAGCTTGCTAATGAGAAAGCTAATGATATCAAGGGATACCAAGCTGAAATCTTTAAAATAGGAAGATTTATCCTCATTCCTCATCTCCACAAGCTTCTCAATTTGGTTGTAAAGCATGTCCTCCCTAAGCCTTGGATGCAAAGTCTTATTGTTCCTATCTTTAAAAATGCAGACACAAACGCTCCATCTAACTACATGACCATTATGATTAGCCACATATTAGCCAAACTTTATGGGCTCATTTTGGAAAAGAATATTAGCCTTTGGCTTGAAAACCATGGTAAAAGAGCACATGGCATAGTTTTAGTAAACAATCATGTTTCCTTGCCTCTTGCAACAATGGCATGCACTAGGTAGAAGAGCTAGGGCCACAAGGAGGGCACATGGTGCACTTGCAAGGCACAAATGAAGGCATCACTACCCGCTAGAATTGCGTAGTGCGCTCAACAAGGAGATAGAGGCTTGACTAACATGTGAAGAAGAGATACGTAGTCGGAAAGGAGGATCTACTTATTGGAAGTGAGATGTACGCAGGAGGGAGAGAGAGGGCTTAGGCTAGTGTAGGTCACAGTTCTAGCTGAAAAGGAGGGTCTCCACTATGCCTTAGAAGTTTGCAATGTACTCTTATTCACGTGTCACAAATATTTGATTTTCATGTAATGTTAAACTTTCTATAGGTTATTATGTAATGTTAAACTTTCTATAGGTTATTATGACTGTGAAGTTATATTCTTTTCAAAATAATTTTTTAAAAGTATCACTGTTTTTACATAAATTTTCTTATAAAAAACATGTCTATTTAATTTATATTATCAATTTTCAAATATATTAATTTAAATTGAAAAAACTGAAATTTAAATTATTTAATCTTAGAAGAAATCTCATTTTCTATTTTTTTTTTTTAAATAATAGTTATAGTAAACATCAAGGTCTTGAAGCTTTTCAAAAAACATGTAAAGGCTCATGATGAGCAAGTTTCAAATGTTTTCCATTGGACTACTGATAAGATTTCTCGTATCCTTATAAAGAATAATGTTTTTGCTACCTTCAAGCCCCTTAATATTATTAGGATCTCCCTTAGATCTGTTAAGGGCCTTGTGAACCTTAAGGACATGAAAGGGGTTTACTCTCCCTTGCTCATGTGGGATTCCCTACATTGGAGAAACTAGGCACTCCATTAATTTTAGAATTGAAGAACATGCAACAAACATTAAGCATTACCATTCCCGCTCCTCATCTATTGTTGAACATGCAGAGAAAACTAAGCATCATGTCTACATTGACAATCCAAGGTCATCACATCATTTCCACCATAGTAATTTGAGAGAGGCGATTGAAATTGAGAAACAGACGAAAATTCTCAATAGGGATGATGGTTGGAAATTAAGTGTTGGATTCGTGCCTTCTCATTGTGACTTTTTATTTTTTATTTTTTATTTTTTATTTTATTTTTTTCCTTAATTTCGTTTCATTTTTGTAATTAATCTTGGCATATTCCTTTATTGTGTTGTATAGATTATCCTATTATAATCTTATTTAGTGTTATAATATTATTATTTGTCAATAACTATTTTTATTGATTAATAACCCCTAATGGTTTTATGATGATGATGATTAACGTCCACTAAGACTAATGTGGTTTATCGGACTTTAAGAAGAAAAAGAATCTAATTGAGATTCTTCAAGATCTTATTTCTATATAAAAAAAGAAGGGAAAGAAGTGCTTCAAGCTCACTATAGTTGGGCTGACTTAAAAAGTCAAGAAGGTTAGAAGTGTGGAAGATGTTAGGGAAACAAGAGTGGATGTGAGTAAGAGTCGAGCAATCTAAAAGAAAATGTTTTTCATATTCCACCCTCTTCGTATCGCAAAGCTGATAGGTTCTATCGTTCGAGGAAGTCTTAGGAGTAGACCACCTCCTGGTTTCACTTCAAAGCTCATGAGAATTAGTTCTAATCCTAACAATGTTCACTTTTTTCTTAGTGTTGGTTAAAATAGAGAGATAATGTTGGTTATCAAGGGTGGGGTTGATCACCTCCTTATAATATCTTAGCTTCCTTTTACCCTCCATCTCCTTATCATCCCACACTTTATCCTTAAATATGGAGGTGATATTATCTTTGACACTATCCTCTCTTCCCATGAAGATCTCCTCCTTTATCCCCCAATGGTTGAGCCAAGACTGGGCATCCTTATACCACCCATGCTTGAGGCGGAGGTGGGGGTTTTAACTAAACTTAGAAGAAATTTTGGGAAGCCTATTACCTTCCATGTTGTAAATATTCTTCTTATACATCAGATACTTAAACAGAGCCCTGCTTTCAATGGGGGAAAGGCCAACTTCGATCGAGAGGGTAAGATAGGGGGTATTTCCCTTGATCTTGAGGTTGTAGGTAATGAATTTTTTTGAATCATCTCAATCTTTCTCTATGAATCTTTGGATATATTTCAACCCCAAAATTCACATCCGTATAAGACAATAGGGGTCACGAGGGTCTAAAAATGAACATTTTTTTACTCCAAATACAAAGATTGGTCGACTTACAATTGTTTTCAAGCTCATAATAAGCTTTCCAGCCTCCAATAATCCTTTTCTCAATGTTATAATTCCGGTTGAGCTAATGAGGAATGTCAATACCCAAATATTTATAAGAAGAAACTTTTCTAAGAAATTGTTATCATAGATGAAATTACCATGGTTAATCCTTTTGGATTTGATAATCACAACTTTAATTTTGTCATTGTTAACTGTCATACCTGTATTGGAGCAGTAATCATGAAGGGTCTTAAGCTCCTTTTATAGGTCAACATGGATTCTATCAATATGAATGATATCATCAGTATAAAGGAGAAGTGTAATGATTATACATGCAAGCTCGGTGCCCTTGCAACCCACAATTTCCAAACACTCCTCTAGCTTATTGATGTAAATGGAAAAAATGGTAGGGGATAGAGGACACCCTTTCTTAACCCTGATATTACATTTAATATATTTAGCCCACCCTTTGTTGGTCTTAAGATTGGAAACAACAATCTTGTAGAGGCAAATCATAGCAATCCTCAACTCAGGAGGAACCATTATTTCATCAAGATGTTTCCAGAGTTTATCCTCGGGAACAGTGTCAAAGGCTTTTGTAAAGTCCACAAAGAAACAAAAGAGATCAACTTTACTATTGTGACATTCCTCGGCAATGATCTTGAGGGTGACAAGATGGTCGATAGTCAAGTGATATCTCCTAAACCCAGCTTGCCCTTTAGCTCTTTTACCATGGTTTTCAAGCCAAAGGATAATCTTCTTTTCGAAAATGAGCCCATAAAGTTTGGCTAATCATAATGGTCTTGTAGTTAGAGGGAGCGTTTGTGCCTGCATTTTTAAAGATAGGAACAATAAGACTTTGCATCCAAGGCTTAGGGAAGCCATGCTTTACAAACAAATTGAGAAGCTTTTGGAGATGAGGAATGAGGATAAATCTTCCTATTTTAAAGATTTCAGCTTGGTATCCTTTGATATCTTTAGCTTTCCCATTAGCGAGCTTATTAATCCCAGACTTAACGTCTTCAAGAGAAAATACATTTTCCTTAATAGGAGTGTTTACAATGGTGTCCAAGGTGTCCGAGAAGTCATACAACTTTTTAAGATAGATTTCCTAGTTCTTTAAGGGGATTGAATTATTATTTTTTTATTTATGAACAAGCACATTCCGCTAAAACTTTATGGGCGCAAGTTTAGAAAGGTGGAGTAGATGCTCTCGTCTCTTGTTAATATAAGACAACTTCTTATTTTTAATTTGGGTTTATCTATGCTAATATTCTAGAGCTTTATAGTTTCATTAGGAGCATCTGTAATTGCTTTCCTCGCAATTTTATAGTCTTTGTCATACCAAGGGTTGGAAGATCTGTTAATCTGTTTATACGAAACCTCATTAGGGAACTTGTTAATGGTAGTAGTAAAATTGTAATAAATTTGATCAATGTTAGATTTAAGACTTTTGTGATCCATAATGTAGAAATGCCTTTCGGATTAATCACATTGTTAGGATTTGGTCTACGTTTCAAACCAACTAATGTGGTCCATTCTTAGGACAAGGCAAAGAAACAATAGATCTTAAGGAATAAATAGCATGGATGCATCATTGCCCAGAATTAGCTTTTGGAAAATAGTTGTACTATAAATTAGAGAGCCTAAATCCCTTTTTAAATCTTTAAAAAAAGTTTGTATTTTATTTATTTTTTTAATATATTTGCAAATAACTATTTTTATTGATTAATAAACCCTAATATATATAGTAGTAAATTTATATTCTAGTTATCTTTGAATAGTTCTTTATACATTATTTTTTATTTAATTTTATAGTTTATAAATAATAATGATTTAGTTAATATAATAAATAATAAATGATTCCTCTTCTTTCATATTCAATATGATTAATAATATTCACTTATTCAAAAGTTGTTGTCTCCCTAATTTTTTTTTCTTTTTCGATTCTAAACGCATCATTTTCCTTAACAATATTAATATTTTTAATAATTTATTATACATTGGCTAAATTACTAATAATTTCTTATATATTGATCAAAAACGTTTTCTTAATATTTGTTTTAATTAAAATAATTTTATAATTTTAAAAGCTAATTCTAGAACTATATGGAACAAAATATATCTCTACTATTAATGGTAATTGTAATAAAATTAGTTTTTTTGTCATTCATTTAAGTTGAGAAGTGAAAAAAAAAAAATTCCCTTTCCCATAGCATATTGTATTAAAACTCATGAGTCATAATTGTATTATAATTAGTTTTTCATGTAATTCCTCAAAATGAATCTCATAATAAATCTCAAATATGACCTAAAAATTATAATATAACTTACTGAATTTAAACTATTAAATTTTTATTAACAAACTAATATCTAATATATATATTAATAATATATAATATAATATATATATATATATATATTGATAGATAGATAGATAGATAGATAGATAGATAGATAGATAGATAGATATTAAATTATTTTTGAAAACCAAACATAGAATTTGCTTTTATCATGCATTTTGATAAATCTCCAAAAACTAAAATGAAATGATCAAATTATAAAACAATCCAACATTTCCATAAATCCCCAAAAACTAAAATGAAACGATAAGTTATAAAGAAAAAATGAAAAAATACATTTCATAATAGTAATGAAATCTTAGATTATTAGGTATCCTTTTTACCCACAACACACCTCATACATCATATTTACACCTCATACATCATATTTGATCGTTCGATAAAAAATGATTTAATTCCAATGTAACTAATTGTTTTGGTGTATTTAAAAAATAATATATTAACATAGATTAAATAATTAAATAATTAAATAAAATAAAATATTATTTAATTTGTTAAACAAAATTATATCAATATATTAAATTTAAATAATATTTAAAAATTATTATTATTATTTAAGTATTAATTCAATTTCAAATAAGGATCATTAATTGTCGTAGTTGTTACCTTCCAATCTCGAGAAATATTTAACAATACCCTTCCGCCCAATATACAAAAAATTGTGAATGGTATTTACTTCCGACACTGAAGGGGTATCTATTTGAAAACAAAATGCACAAGTAACATTCACGTTTTCACAAAAATATGTCCCTGTAAACAAAATTCACAAATAACATTCACGTTTTCACACAAAATCCTTATATTGACCCGCAACTGAAAATGTGAAGTTGCGTATTAACAATAGTAAACCTCTTTCTGAGCAAAAAAGAATAGTAAACCTCTCATAAATTATGTGGCCACTCCTATAAGTTGCCCGATAATCCCCTCCTTTTGAATTTTCCATAGAAATGAGGGCTTAAATGAGAAGTGAGGAAGGGCAATGAAGTAGGGGCAACCTCCATTGTTGGACTCGGTGTTGCTGCCTTCACCTCTGCGACTTCTACTATGCCCACCATTATCATCATAACGAGCAAGAAAGCTGCAAATGTGTCTCCTTCCGATCCTTTCTAGCCTTGGAAATGCACCCTCCTTGCCATAGGCATCGGGTAACTCTTTTAAGGACCACGATCCAATTATATCCAGTTTTCTCAACCATTTCAGCTTCTCCAGCCCTACAGGAATCTCTTCAAGGTCCCTACAGGACTTTAGTATTAAACAACTTAATTGCTCGAAATCACATATCCATGATGTGATCTTAACTAAAACGTTGGATTGCACAACTAGAGTGTTCAGCTCTACCATACTTTTCATGTCCTCTGGTAGCACCTCATCTGTAGCATCCGCAGGATAAGGGTTCTCATCTCTACCATATTATGTATTATGCCCTTTGTAAATGGCAGTGCCCAGTCCTCTAGTGCCAGCCATTTGAGGTGCTTCAAATTGTGTATATCACTGAAGATAGCAGCGAGTTTGTACTCTGCACAACTTCCCCTCAAATCACATAAATTTGTTCTCAGCTGTGATGTTTGTTGCCAAGCTTTCCAGCACTTTTCCATTTTCAGATACTACAACGATGTGAGAATTGAGATCCCACAAGGAATGTATTTTACCCCTTGACAGAAACTCAGATCCAGATATATCAAACTTGTCATTTTATGTAACCCATAAGGCAACTCACTCAGCTGGCCACAGTGGGACAAATCCAGTATCTAGAGTTCCTTCAATCTTGTTGTTGAATCGGGCAGCTTTGCTATCAGCTCTCGTGCTAGACGGAAGAAAACCATTTGCTTCAATGCTCCAAAGCTATCAGGAAATGTGTTGATGGATGTTCCTTGCAAATCCAGCACTCTAATAAATGTAAGAATCCTCGTCACACTAGATAGAATATCTTCTAGAGATTTGCTCTTAGATAGCAGCATCGCCCAAATATCCTAACCTTTGAATTCATTAGGGATTGACTTAAATTTATTCTCCATCTGAGAAATCCTGCCCTTGCCTATGCAATCTTTCAAAAGGAATTCCTCCAAACCTTTGCCCGCTCTAAAGCAACAATTTTCTTCCTTCTCGGCAATTTGCAGTGCTAGATCATGTAACACATTGTGCATTGAGCAAGCCACCACCTATCCATCAGCGTCCTTAATACTAGCTTCGATCAAGGTTTCTCTCCACGAACATTCGGAATGTAACGACGAGCAAGTTTTTTCAAATGGTATCTCAAAGGTCGAATGGAAGAGGATTTCATTTAAAAATTAGGCGCAATACCGAATTTGAAATGAAATCCTGGGCACAATATCGAATTTGAAATCCTGCAACATTCAGTGGGAGTATGCAATAATAAATGCAGTAGTCTATAACGCGATTTTTTGAAAGTTTTTTTGGTGGATTTTTCCAGTCAAAATCCGGCAGCAATTCATTGGAATCCCAAGTTTAATAGCTAGTTTCTGCACAATCAATGGCTCCCAGGGGTTTTCCAGGGCGCTGAATCCAAATATGCAGTTAAAAAACCATTTTAACTACTAAAAATCAAGATTTAACCTCATTTCTTCCACCGGATTCCGTCACCGGAATCTCCAAAAAGTCGCATTATAGACAACTCCATAATAAATTAGATGTACTGTATTACTGTCATTACGTGAAAACAATATCTAAGGGGCAAGCATGTCTCGTCGGTATTTCCCTGTGGAGACTCGAGACCTTTCCCGGCCGGAAGACTGTCGCATATGTATAGGGAGGTCATTATCCAGTGCATTAAATGCCTTAGCAGGCTGGTTACCTCTTGCCGAGGGTTTCCATGTGAGCTAATCTAATATCTGACCGTCAATAAAAGACCCCTTTGTAAAGTGAGCATGTCATCATGGTTGACGATCGAGAGAACATGTGGAAGGATGGTGTCTAAGCAATATGTCGCTGATGGCAGTCCTTCAAACCATATCTATCATATTTATAGTTATATCTTAGTAGATCAAATCATGAGGTAAAAACATATTGAATACGTCATCGACATCATAACATTGACAATTAAATTTAATATTAGATAGTATCTTTGTAGTTAATATATAGTAAAAACTGAACTTCGTGTGTGGAGTAAGTATATGTTAAAAATCATGGCTTTAAAATTTAGATGAGGTAGCTTAATTTTATTTTCATAATTATAATTTATAATATATTTTTGTTTTTAAATTAAAAAAATATTTTTTTCGGTGATCTAGTGTTTTGATAATATACTTTTCGCATGTGAATCAATCCCATCGTGATCATGGTGAATATATTAGACATAATGAAGATGTAGTCCTGCGAAACTTACAAAAAAACATTTTTTAATCTCTGGTTAAAAATACATTTTGTTTTTCTGTTTTTTTTTCTATTATGTAATATTCAACTATGATTAATTAAGTTTTCATATATTTCAACCAATCAAAATTATAATAATTTTTTTTTTTAACTACAATATTCTTATAATTATTTAATTTTACAAAACAGTATAATAAGTTATAGAAAATCTAATATGTTTTTAAAAATGAACTATATCTATTGAAAATGTTCATGGAAATCCATTTTTATACTTCATGCTATGTGATGGAATAATAAAACATTATTATTGTGGTTGTGTAGGAGAATTACAATTAACAAAATATCTCAATTTATCAAAAATTCGAATTGACCAGAATCTAAACCTTAACAGCAAGTAACTTGAATTCAATATCTTTACTTTAATTTAGCTATATTTAAACTAAGTGGCAAGACTAACCATTATGTAACACTTGTTAAAGTTACAAAAAAGTGTATGAAAGTGATTACATAACATATGATTTTTATAAAGAGTATATGTTTTGGGCATATGTTTTGGGAATGTCATATATAGAAATTGTTATCTTCTCTAAGTGTATGAGAAAAGGTGATAAAACATTAAATAATTATTTATGTTTTTATTTAATTAATTTTCCAAAGTTATTTATTTTGTAATGTTTTTTTGGGTACCTTGTCGCGTAAGTGGCTTTGACTCTTTGTACAATCTGAATCCAAACCAAGCCAAAACGCCAGATTAAAGTACACAAAGACAACGAATCTTAACTCGAGAATAGCGTGACATAGTTTGGGTGGGGTTGGACATCAAAGTATAAGCACAACTGGTGTAAAACAAAGATATCTTTGCCCCAAATTTGTAGGTCGCCACCAAAGCCTTATCTTGTGATATGTTCATAGTGTTGGTACATAGGGTATAAAATTTGATCACCAAATTATCTTTGCCCCCAATTTGTAGGGCAACAAATAAATAGCCTGCCATAGGGCATTTAATGCCCCTATGGTGGTTGGTTCAAATACATACCACATACAACTACATCGGCTATGACCCATACAACTGCATCCAATATAGACGACGGACAATCGATGGGCATCCCATTATGGACAAGGTGAATATCAATGCATCTAAAGCCAAGCGCAAGGAATTTCCACCCACCTCTAGTGTCACCACCACCATCAGATTGTATGAATGCGAGGGTATATGATATGACCATACGATATAGTGTACATGCTCATGTTGAATTTGAAAAGCCTGCTTGAAATTTGAAATTTGAATTTATATTTACCGCTGAGCCATTTTTTTCCTACAGTTGTTGTGTTTGAACGCAACAGTTATTTGAACACACTCTTTTCCATACCCTGTGATCACCATGCACTCTGTTATGCTACGAAGATCCTGCTCAGCACCAAGCGGCATCATGTCAATTTCACAACTTTTGTCAGTGTTATAATTTTGACCTTGCTGCCACTACCACTACAGCTTCTCATGTCCTCATCCATCGACTCATCATCCAACAAGTCATCTTTCGATGCCAAGTTCGGCTTGGCATTTGCTATCAGAATTTGGTGAAATTCGCTCTGTAGTTAGACCATTTACATCTCCACAAGGCATTGCATGCGTTCCAGCGTGGTCGAGCTATTGTCCGTTACCAACCGATTTTCCATCAGATAACAGAGATCATCCATAGCAACTAAATACTTGTGGGCTTCTTCTCTTCCAGCGTGGAACATCAGCTACTTCTAGGACTTCAAATATCTCCCATAGATCACTCTATCGGTTGAGGTAAAATCCGCCTCTGAAGCTTGTTATCCTTCTGTTATCGCTCCATAATTTTTTAGGTTGTAGAGTAAATTACAGAGGTAACGTTAGAACCACTTTGGAAACTGAGAATCCATCCCTTCCGGTTTCAGAGAGGGATCTCTTTTTATGATTTAGCTTTGCTTTACTGATGATATTAGGCTAGTTATATGTTCAGGTTTGGGTTTTTTTATGTTGTGGGGATTGAGATAGTGGAATTAGGCCATTGGGCAATGGAGTCACATGTTTAGATTGATCAAATGCAGAGTTTACAAGCTAAAGTTACATGGAAGGGTAGGTAATTTCATTAGATCCTATAAGATCTATGGTATGGAGGAGAAGAAAAATATTCAACAATCTAATTAAAAGCAAAGCATTTAATAATTATGTTTTTAATTTTCAGTAGAAAACATAGAAATTATTCATAAGTCAAATACAGAGTGCACTTTTAAACAAAGTATGTTCATACTCTTCTTAGTATAATTTAGATTTCAGAAACATATATGAAAAACAATGAAAACATTTAATAGAGAAAGATGCACTTCACCAATGAAATTGACACAATAATCTTGTAATGCTTGCATTGTATTACTGAAATATGATCAATGAGAGCTTTGTGAGGTTTTCTACAACATAAGTCCTTTCTTCAAAACAAATCCCAACCCTTCATAATTCGATTTATGAAGTACTTATAGAAATTATTACAAAATATCTTGATTCTAAATATCAAGATAGGATCCTAAAAATATCTAACAACTTATTACAAAAATAGTACAAAATTTTAGCAACCTTCAAACTGTTGGAACTGCTGGCCCTATTTCTAAGGATGACTGTTGATGACTGAGCCTCCAACTTTGCTACGTTGTTTGCCTTGTTGTAGAGGATAAAAGTTACTCAAGTAATTCACATAGCTTCTCCCATCTATCTTCAGTAGGAATAGAAAATTTAACTAATTTTCTATAGCCCTCATCGACATCTGTGTACTTCTGGAAAGTTGTCCTGATTAGGAACAAATGTCTGAGCTCATGATTGATGAACAAGTCGAAATCTAAGGCCTCTAGGAATTCTTTTCTGATTATGTGTCCCTTTATACCTGCAAATTTTGACTTATCTTGGGCCATAGTGGATATTTTCTCCTGGTACTCTATCAAGCTCATAATTTTATCTTCCCTACCAATCAACTTTGGTAGACCTTTCCTATTCAGCACCTGCATCTTCTTGTGAAATATTTGTATGTTGGTTTCTAGACTCTGACACTTATTGTCAAGTTGTAGCATAAGGTTCCTCTTGGTGTGCATCCTCCTTACTTCTAAAATGGTCTTTGTCCTGTCTTGAATTCCCATATGCTCTAATTCTTCTCTATTTTTGGAATTCGGGAACTTAATAAGTGTTGTTGCATCCCCAGGATTTTGTCCTAAGTCTATTTTAATTTGCCTTACTACCTCCTTGGCCCTCTGTATCAATTCTTGTTGCTCAAAAATAATTTGTCTAGAAGGCCATATTTCGATGATGGCTTCACTAATTTCTGTCCATATATTCTCTCTGGCTTGGGCCAAAGTTTGATCCATAACTGATTCACTATGAAACTGATCAATTTTAAGAGTTAGCTTGTGGGTTTTCTGCAACTCTTCCACATAAAAATTATCAATTTTTAACTTATGTTCTGAAAATGTCTTAATCAAATCTCTTAACTTAACAATTTCATGTTCTTGAATGTACAGATCTTCCATGGTTTTAACAAGCTCACTTGCACAATCTGATGTATGTGATGGTGTTGAAGTTGATGTAGATGCTCCTAAGGTTGTGATCGCCAAGATTGGGACTATTGTAAGTGTAATTATGGCCAATTGTGTTGCCTTCTCTTTTTGTTTGAGAATTTTCTATGATTCTACTTCCATGTCTCTTATCTGGTTTTTCTTCTCAATAACTATCTGGAATATATCTTCTTTCTGCTTTTCTATCTCTCCAACTTCCTTAGACTATGGATTTTTTGTGGTAGGAAGTTTTAGTTATTTCTTTAATGCTGCCATATCAGCATCCTTTCTTTTCACTAGCTCTTCTGCTACCTTTACATCTTTGGGATTGTATCCCAATTTGATCATTAAGTCTTCGAGTGATTTGATCCTAGTATCCTTGGTTAAGGATGAAATCCTTTCCAAATTTAGATGTGATTGTGTATTGTTTAACGATACCTGTAATCTAGAAGCGGACATGGCAACATTTCTCAGTGTAGAATACATCGTTTCACTAGTTTGTTTGTGCATATCCATTTGATCTATCAGATGGATCTGTTATGTGTCAAAACTAAACACGAATTCTTTGTAATTTGCTGGTGTCCTTGGGGTTGGCACTTAAGCTTCCAGGAATGCAATTTTCATTTTTCCCTTTTCTGTATCAAATGTTGAAATAAGCCAGTGTTGCGATGTAGTTGTCAACTTCTAGAATTGTGTGTATGTTGTGGCTTTTAGCATCTCATTCCTCTTTTTGATTTCCTTGTATTTGGAAAAAATATTAGGCTCAACTATATCTTGAGCCAAGTCCCCTGTTTGTGGTGTTTCTTTAGGATCTTGAAAAACAGAGGAAGATGGAGAGCCTAGAAAAGCGTCCTCCTATCTTAGACCTACAAATGTCTTATGATATTTTTGAAGTATGTTTACTTGACATGAATATGGTAGTCTACCCTTCCTCCTCCTGTATAAAAATTGGTGGTGGATTCTTTTTAGGCTTCTTAGTGTAGATCAAAAACGACTTGGCTTCAATCTCTAGTACGAGAGAAGACTCTTCTTCTCTAGACCTTTATCATGTTTCTCCTAAGGAATGGGCATTTGTGAGGTGGTTGTAGATAAAAATTTCTCCTCTTCTTCCTACAAGGTATTTTCCTCCCACTGGACTTGGTTCATATATTGCCTGATCTTTGGCCGAGGAGTATGTGTGTAGGGAGTAGTCTTCAGCTCCACCCTGAGCTTTGAAATCATGAAAAAAGGGTCATACGACCAATTGAAGCCCAATTTGAAGTTTAGTTGCTTCAACAACAAATCTGCTTATTTACCAGTCAATGTTCTGGTATTGCACACAAAAGGTCCTACCTGCGCTTTGATTTTAAATTGTGAATTTTTCTTGGCTACCACAAAATGCAGGTCATCCATATGTATTATTTTTCTAATGTATTCTAATGAGAACAGTCTCATGGGAACAAATTTTGGAAGCCTATATGGTGGTATTTCACACCCATAGACTTTGATCTCAGTTTAATTCTAGTATAAATATCAATTACCTCTCTTTACCTAGTCACTAAGATGCAAAACCTTCTAAATATTTGCTCCTATCCTAGGCTCCAAATCATTGTGTATTAGAAAAATAACTATATACATAAATTGATCCACATAGTCTGTGACAATTATTCGGTGGAGTTTCTTTTGACCAGGGAGGTCCAATGTATAATTGATTGAGCACTACCTTGCTCATCAATCTGATGCAAAGTGAATGGAAACTTGCCTATTTGATGATAAATATACATATAAACTAACACAACAACATATTTGAAAGCTCCCTCTGTAGGAAACTTCATGAATTACTCATGCATTGCCTCTGCAACAAATTCATTGTAATTAAAAACAACAAGTTTCTCAGCAATGGTAAAAATTGAGAGGAAACCAACAATGGCCTCATCAACCCACTGATTATAGTGATAACCAAGTAGGTATGAGATAATGTTGATGAACTATTTGGTTACCCCAGGGAACATAGAAGATGAGTATGGAGGGTTTGTTTTGGGTAATTGGGCATATTCAGGAAGAAATATTTTGAATATTTTCACTCTCTGAGGGAAGGTTAAGTTCTTGTAGAACTCTATGAGAGATTCTACTGAAAGTGGCTTAGAAGACTCCGGAATTTTCACTTGGAGAATTTGAGATATGGTTTTGGTTGTGATGGTGATCAGAATTTTACCATTTCAGATAATAATCACTCTTTGGGAGGGTACATAGCACAATTGACACAAGGAGACTAGTTCAGGGAAGTGATGGGTCTGTGGGAACATGAATTGAGGGAGGGTAGACTCCCATAGATTCAATTCATCACTTTGATCCAAGAACATCTGCTTCGACCAACTATGAAGTTCAAACAATTTGAATTCACAGTTAATTTTGGGCGATTTTATATTGCAGATCAACTGAGGGTAGATGATCCAGATCAATGGGAGGGGGTAGCATAGGATTTTCCTTTGGTTTATTTCCCTTGTTCTTAGGGGTTCTAGTCTTAGGATGCATTTTCAATCTTTAAAAGTAACAATAGGGGTATGATGATATAGAGATTACTTGGAAAAGGAAGCTGGCAACAGAAAGCTGGAGTGGGGTCTCTAATAGCGACTAGATCACTGTCGCTAGGGAATTGTATGTTTACTGTGATAGCGTGGAGGATGAGAGCTTGTACGGGTCATGAAAAATAGGTGGAAGAAACGAATTTGCGGTTTTAACCATGCTTATAAGGTAATTTTTAAATTACCATTCAGTTTTTACCATTACGGGGAGCGGGTCTATTGCAAAGGGAGCAGGAGAAGTTAATGGGAATAATGGCTTGCTGGCATGGGAAGGGGAGTGCTAGATGGTGTTCTATGATTGGGAGTGAGATGGGTTTAAATGGAAAGGAAAATTAGTGGAGTGGGTCCGCTATGCTTAGGTGGCAGATAGTGAGTGGGGTGGAGAAGGGTGTCGTGGTGGATAGGGAATGGCGGGGGAACAAATGGTCAATGTTGCACGACATTTTGGGGGGGGGATGCGATGAGTGAAAAGGTGAGGGGGGGTGCGAAATGATGTGGGGGTGACATGTAGTGGGGCTTTCGGACCCCCACCCCCCCAATGGATAAAGTGGAAAGGAGCTCGGGGGGGAACGAAAACACTTCCTCGTCATTGATCCGAGCGAGGAAATCTTCGACCATTGATTTTTCATTGGTCATCAGATGCCACCAAAACATTTTTTCGCATTCCAACTTATTACAACTTGTGAAATGTTTATAACTAATATACACTATTACAAAAAATTAATCATGTTTAACCTCATGATTAATGTATTCCAAATCAAATCAACTAATTTAAATAAAATTAACCAAATCTAGGGCACATTTGATTTTGCAAGCCCATTTATTCATTTTCTAAGGTTTTTGATTTTTTTTTCTATGTCAGTTAATCACGATTAAATGGTATGATTAACTGCAGTATTGAAGCTTAATCATGATTAAACTAAGTGATTCATTTATTCACTCACCTAATTAAATTTATTTTCAGACTAATCACGTCCAAATAGTGTGATTAGACTACCTATTTCTAATTCCTATTCACAATGTGGCATTTAAACAAGTTGCACACTTCATTTACAAAAATTCTTGCAGTAAGCTTTCATGCAATTTTGATTTTTCTTGGTGGCATTTAGACTTGCTCACTTAGGGGGACATTTTCATATATTTTTTCTCTTTTTGTTAAATGTTCTTTTCTTTCATTTCTTTCTTTATTATATTTTTTGTCCCTACTATTCATTTTATTTTTCTTTTTTATATTATATATTATATATATATATATTATATTATAATATATATACATTTATTTTGGAAATAAATTTCAAACATGAAACATTATTTACATTTTTTTCAAATATAAATCATCAGGTCAAAACAACTCATCCTATGAAATATAGGACCCTAACAATGGCTCCAACTAGGGATGGCATCCTCCCTGTGACGTGCCAAAGAACACCGTAGATCAGTATTCTTATCCATTGGGCCAGTTTGAAAAAACCTTTTAGCTGAATTGTTATACCTATGAATTATTCATACCTATGGCAACACACCATTAGAAGCCTAGGGTCTTCTCTATGAGCTTCAACTTCTGCTGAGACTCACTTGCACTCTTGCAATATAAAAATGAAATGATATTTTATAATGATGATGAATGAATTGATCTAATTTGGTGGGACATAATGCTTTAATTGTCTGCCATTCACTCATCCACTTGGCAATTGTTCTCCTTTCAAATCTGATAGAAGGAATGCATTGTTACCTCTGAAAGCATTAATCTTAAAAGGTCCTTTCCATAGGTTGTCAAATTTGCCATGTTTTCCCTTATCTTCATTTCTGGGAATCCGATTTCAAACAAGATCATTGAGTTGAAAATCATCAGCTTTAGTCCTTCTACCATAAGTCCTTTTTATATTCTCTTGGATGACTTGATTTTTATGATAGACTTCTTCCCTTGATTGTTGTAACTGAATAGTTTGGTTTATCCTTATTTGCATATCATTGGTCTCCATGTGTTTCTTATAGAAGTTAGAGCACTAGAATTCCCAAGGAAGTTGGGAAAACTACACCTGTCCCATACACTATCTAGAATGGTGATATTCCAATGGACTTCTTGGTAGTAACTCGATCCGCCCATAGTGCATTAATTAATTTTTTGTGCCATGACTTCTTGTTCTCCTGCAATAGCTTCTTGATAATGTTAACCAAACTCTTGTTTGAGGACTTAGCTAACCCATTTCCCTGGGAGTAATAAGCAGTAGAGTGTCCTAATTTAATCTGATATTTGTTGTAAAAGTCTATCATTTTCATATACTTGAAAGCAGCAGCATTATCAGTTATAATTTTATGGGGGAAGTCAATCCTAGACAATATATTTCCTTCCATAAATTAGGTAATAGCGGTATCAGTGGCTTGTCTAGTGGGAATGGCTTATCCATTTAGTAAATTAGTTTATTGCTATCAAAATTCACTTGTGTTGGCCTGAGGAACTGGGGTGGAATTCACCAATGAAGATTAGACCCCATTGTTGAAAATGGAATTCTACTGAAATTGGTTTTAATGGTAAAGGTAGCAGCTTTCTTTTTCCTTTTAATATTTGGCACTGATGGCAGGAGGTGACCTTTTTATGCACATCGGAGAATAGGGCAATCCAATAAAAACCATCTCTAAGGATTTCATTGGATGTAGATTTCCAATATAGATGGCTACCATAGTCTCCCTAATGAAATTCCTCCAGGACCCTGTCTGATTCATCTTTCAACAAACACTTTAGTAGCATTCCTCTGACATCTTTCCAATATAAATTATTGTCAAGAATGCAGAATTTCAAATATTTCATTTTAAGGAACCTTTCTTTGGTTTTTGTTAAACTAGGAGGAGCATATAAGTTCTGAGACAAAAATTATGCATACATACCATGGTGTTGTGTTGAAAAATTCTGAGATCAGTAGAGTCGCTTGCTCTTCATGTTCATCTAATTCTGCAATAAAATTGATGTCTAACACATTGAAATTGGACTCTGCCATGATTTTTGCTAACCCATGACCCTTGATAAGCTTTGTTAGTATGATTTCAATATCGTATTCTGGAATGGTGGCAATCCATTTGCCCATTTTGCCATCTGGATCTATTTGAGTGAGTATGTCCTTGACAACTGCACTTGGGACAAAAGAAATAATGTGTGAATGCAGAATATAAACCTCGAAATCTTTAAGTACCTTTACCAATGAAAATGCTTGTTTTCCCATGATGTTTCATTTCATTGATGCATTTCTCAATGCTCTGCTAAAAAATGCAATTGGTTGTTCATGTCCTTAAGCATTCTTCTAAAACAACATAGTTGTTATTGTATGATCATATGCAAAAGAGAATATCATGAAATCTTTTGTAAAATCAGGACTTATTAAAATAGGTGCAGTTTTTAATGCTTTCTTGACCTTAGTAAAAGAATCCTTTGCATTATTATGCCATTTGATTTCAGTATCCTTCTTTAACATGACAGTTATTACTTTTAAGATTTCAACCAAATTTGGTATAAATATTTGAAGGAAGTTTATTTTTCCAATAAAGGATTGGACTTCTTTTTTGTTCCTAGGGGGATCTATTTTCAATATTGCTTCCACTCTTCTAGGGTCAATTTTTATGCCATCCTTTGAGATGATATGTCCTAGCAATTTTCCCTCTTCTAAGCCAACTAGCGTTTTCTTAGGGTTAAGGGAGATACCAATTTTTCTACATTTTTTAAAAACTCTCCTTAAATGGAGCAAATGTTCCTCATCTATCTTTGAGAAGACAGTGATATCATCTAAATAAATGAATATAAACCTACCTAATTCATCTGCAAAGGAAAAATCCATTGCTCTCTGGAATGTAGCCCCAACATTCATTAGACCAAAAGGCATTTTCACATACATGAAAGTGCCCCAGGGTGTTGTAAATGTTGTTTTCTCTTGGTCATCGGGATGTACTAGAACCTGCTTATAACGAGAAAACCCATCTAATAAGGAAATTATTGTTGATCCAACTAATTTCTACAGGATGTGGTCCATATTGAGCAAAGGATACTTGTCTTTCAGAGAAGCCTTATTGAGATTTCTAAAATCAATACATAATCTAATCTCCCTAGTATTTTTCCTAGTAGGAACTAAGTTTGATACCCATTTTGAAAATTGCATGGGTACAATGATTTTGGCATCATACAGTTTTTTAACTTCTTTCTCAACTAGGGGCAAAAGTATTGGTTTGATCCTTCTGAGTTTTTGTTTAAAATTTTTATGATCCTCTTTTATAGGAATTTTATGTTGTATAATGTTGGTGCCATAGGACTTTAAATCCTCATAACTCTAGGCAAATACATCTATGAATTCTTTGAAAATCTCTATATACTTCTGCTTTTCAGTTGAAGGCAAAGATTTGGACAATTTAACTATTTTAGGCTTTTCTTTAGTTCCTATGTTACATTCTTCCACATCGGCTCCAGTAGGTTCTATTTTAAGTTTTTTGGCCACATCATTAAAATCAAATAACTCTTCCAAGGGAACTAACCTCTAGGAAAAACATTATCTTTCAATTGCAAAATTTTTTACTCTTCCTAATCTTTATCCAATTCATTCAGTTCTACTTTATTCATTATTTTATGTACATTATTATCTACATCACAATCTGTGTCTATATTGGCACACTTGAATTCATCCTTTGACTGCAAAAAAAATTCAATTTGTTCATCATTACCGAAAACTTGCCAGTACCTGATATTATCCGGGACAGCTACTTTGTCTTTAAACTCAACTGTGTACTCGTGACTTGGGCAATAAGGCATTTTTCAAGTACTAGTTGAAGTAGCTAGACCATCAGCTATGATATTTTAACTTCTTGGAACTACAGATAACTCATACTCAACAAAACATTCAAGGAAATCAAGAACAACATTCATATAAGCCCTTAATCTTGGATGTTTAGTTGAATATTCCCCTTTGATTTGTTTAATTATGAGTTCAAAATCTCCATGAACGGAAATTATTTTGGCACCTAATATTTTCAAATGTTGCAATCCTAGGATTAAGGCTTCATACTTAGCTATATTATTGCTATATTGAAAGTTCATTTTATATGAATGTCCTTCGACTTTTCTAGTTTGTGAATTGAAAACCCACACACCTACTCCTAATCCTTCCTTGCTTACAGCCCCATCAAAATCCATGTTCCATAATGGCTCATTTTCCTCACACAAATCAGTTTCTAGGTTAGGGAGTTTTCCTTCTATACCTCCATAATTATACAAGATAAAAGAGATTAGGTCTGAATGGGCTGAATACAAGGGATGGTTTTTTGGTCTATCTTGATGGATAACCATGTATTTCATTAGGGTTTCTATGTAAAGTCTCCTAGGCTGACCAAAAACAAGTATGGTAGCATAACTCATATCCATTTGTAGGGTGCCTTGTAGCTTTGCCCCCCATGATCTTGAGAGTAGCATTCCATACTTTGGGGGTATTTCTACCACTACGATATCCATAACTATGCTTTTGGCAGGGATTTGAGCTAGGGTGACACAAAGGTCCTTAATGAGACCAAGGCACCTTACCTTGTTGGAATCAAATGAATACAAGTCTTTATATGGCCTAGTGATGCCAAGATTCAATTTCTCCGTTATGGCTCGAGGCATTAAATTATGTGAGGCACCAGAGTCGAGCATGGCATTGTGAATAATTTTATCAAGGATATTGAGACTGACATAGAAGGGGGGAACATTTCCATCTTAGGGTTTACCTTCTACCTCTGGACCAAACAACAGTTCAGGCTTGTCATCAATGAGTTTTACAGTATCTGTTCCTTCTCCTACTTTTAAGGTTTTCATTACTTGTGTCATGTATGAATTCTTATTCATCAGTTCAGTGAGGGGGATTGAAATTTTAACTTTAGCCAATTCGTTTTCTATGCTGAAAGAGGCTTGTGGCTTCTCTATTTCCTTGATGTTTTGATCATGTTTTTTAAGGTTTTCTTTTTTAGTATCTTCTTTGTAATGACTACAGGAAGGAACATCTTTAGTTTGACTAGAAGAAAGGAGATCAACCTGATTTTTCTTTGGTTGATTATCAACAATCTTTTTGGAAGGAGTATCAAAGATTTTCTTCCGAGGAGCATCGGCTATTTTTCTACTCCTGAGGTTATATTGCATATGCACTTCCATTATGGCATTTTGATAACCTTGTTTGTATTCTTTAGACTCTAATGAATTTTTTTTTGGTTGTGAAAGCAGAAATTGATCTTTCTCTTCTTTAGTCAAAAAGATATGATCAATTTCTATCTCCCCAAACAAATTAATTTGGTTTTCCTCTGAATATTCTTCTAGTTCCATCCTTCTTCGGCATAGTTTTCCTGGAAAGGATGCCTAAATTTCTGATCATTAGGGCCCCTATGTTCCCTTTGTTTTATCAGAGGAGGATTTCTCCTGAGATTCTGATTTCTATTTTGAGAATTTGCTTGGTTATCCCTAGGAAGGGTTCTATCAACCATTGTCATCCTCTCCATCATTATTTCCATTATTTTGACTAGATTGTCTATGTTTAAGTCTATTGAAGAGGAGGAAGGTTCTTCCTTGATGGTAACCCTTCTTTCAGTTTTAAGCTTGGATTTTTTGGCTAATAAATTAGCCTCTACTTTGACAGCGTTACTTTGAATTTCTTCAAGTGTGGTAGGGTCTGTTTCTCTTAATTGGTAGGCCATGTCAACATCAAATCCTTCATGGAAATGAATAATGGCTAAACCTGTGGGGGTTTTATAGCAGTTGGAATGGAATTATAAAATCGGTTAAACCTATCAGAATATTCTTCAACGATTTCATTAGGCCCTCTTTTTAGATTTTTATATTCATTTAAAACCTAGAGGGGATTCTTTTTAGTTTCCCATATTGAGGAAAGACAAATGAAAGGAAGCAATATCATTAATGGTAGATGTTGGTAAAGATTTAAACCATTTTCTTACCTCTCCTTTAAGGCTTTGGGTGAAAAGCCTCATTTTCACATAATCTTCATCAACCTCCTAAAGGTCAAAGTAGTCATTCATTTTATCTACATGTTGTTGTACAGTGATGGCCCCAGTGCCATCAAACTAAGGAATCCTACTTTGATAGTCTTGATGCATGTTATGTAATTGGGCAGGTAAAACCAGGGGAGCATAACGAGCTACCATGGTTGGTATATGGGGATGAACAACAGATGAACCTATGTGAGGTGTAGATGTGGAAGGGATTAAGACAGCCTGTATTACACTTTGTGATGTTGATGGAGAGGTAGTGGAAATTGTTGAGGAGGTGGAACTAGTGGAAATGGGATGTAAATATTGTGTGATGGGAGACGAAACAGAGAATGATAGGGGTGAAATTTCAACTGATTGTTGGATGTAGGCTTCGTGGATAGCTTGATCTAGGTCTATCACTATATCTTCTAATTTTTCAAACTGTTGGAGATCTTGTTTGTCAAAATCTTGGTCTACAGAGTGATGTGCAGATATGTATGGCCTTAATACTGACTCATCAATGATAGTTTCAGTTGCAAAGCTTTCAGACTTGGCTCTAAACAAACTAAGCTTAAAGGGTATATCAAATTGAATATTTTCTATGGTAACAAAACTCTCTGGAGAAGAAATGGCTCTAGGCAGAGCACTGTTACTCCCTTGACTTTCGGTCAAGCTTTTCTTCCTTATTAATTTCTCAAGATTATCTAGGATATTGGGAGGATTCAGATCTAGATGAGCTCTGGTATGAATTATTTTAGGAGCCAGATCTATATAGTATTAAACACACAATTTCAAATATGTACAAATTTTACAACCTCAAAACATTTCTTTCTGGAAAATAAATCTTAAATGTTGCTGAAATAAAGTTTTTTAACCAGGGAAATAAAATTCCAAACGAAGATATGTTCGTCCCTCGTAGAGTCACGAGGATGTTATCACTCTGTAATTTTTGAGGTTATAGAGTAAATTACAAATGTAACCTTAGAACCACTTTGGAAACTAGGATTCCAGCCCTTCCAGTTTCAGAGAGGGGTCTCTCTTTATGATTTAGCTTTGTTTTACTGATGATATTAGGCTAGTTATCATGTTTAGGTTTAGGTTTTTTTTTTTATGTTGTGGGGGTTGAGATAATGGAATTATGCCATTGGGAATTGGATTCACAGGTTTAGATTGATCAAATGCAGAGTTTACAAGCTAAACTTACAGGGAAGGGTAGGCAAGTTCATTGGATCCTTTACATTAGGTCCATATACTACTAGTGTAACCCCTTATTTTTATTAGTGCAACCCCATTATTGTATTATTGTGCCCATATAGTCACCATGTTGTTATTATTATGCCCCATAGAAGCCCACTATTGTTATTGTTGTGCCCCTACATTATTATTGTTATGTAGGCTCTGATTGTATTGGGACACCTTAGACTCCTATATATAGAAAGGAGGTCTTGTCATTTGTATCATCCAAGAATTGTTCATTTGTGTAATGTAAAGGAGGTTTCCCCTTTGAAGAGGCTTATTCTAAAGTCGTTGATCTATCTTTTCTTCTATTTTGTGAGATGGATGCATAACATTTGGTATCAGAGCTTTGGATTCTAGGGTTTTACTGCTCCAAACAGGTCATCATGGAATTTTCGCTATAACTTTTTCTCTTCAAAGTTTCAGAAGAAAAAAAAAATCATTTGATCCAAAATCTTTTTAAACCTTGTGTTCAAATTTCAGATCTTGTCTCGCTATATTTTTGGAGATATGATCTGAGGAAGTTAGGATTTTTGCAAGCTCCAGAATTCCATCTCAAACAGGTCATCATGGAATTTTCACTATAATTTTGTTTCTAGGAAGATTCAGACTTTGAAATTAAAACCCATTTGAGTCAAAATCGTGGTGAAGCTAAGGCCCGAATTTCAAATATTGTTTCACTATATTTTTAGAGATACATTCCAAGACATTTAGGGTTTCTGCAGACTCCCGATTACATCCCAAACAGGCGACCTTGGGAAAATCATCATAACTTTCTCTCTGGGCATCATATTGAAATTTCGTAAGAATTTAAAGAAAGAGGACATGTTTTACTTTTCTTTATATTGTTTTCAAGTCCAAAGGTTGAAAAAGTGACACGTGGCATTTCGTACAAGTTCACTCTACTGAAAAAGTATATAATCACATCATCTTGGGAGATTGGGCATAACTCTTTCTTGGAGAATCCAATTTTGATCAGAATGGTGGCATTGGAAAGAGGACACAGAGGGCTATTGTATATCACAAGTTTAGACCTTGGACATCTAAATTTTCATAGATACAACATATTCAATATTGAGCTTTTAAAAGAAAGAAAAAGAATGACTCGAATGAAGAAAATAGAAACACCTAGTAAGCAAAATTGGATGGATGATTTGAAGAATGTGATCGAAGCTAAGATAAATAGTTTTAGATGTTCCATGGAAGCTAATATCGATGGTAGGGAATAACATTTGAAGAAAGGCATGGAATATTTGAAGAAAACATGGAAGGTTTGAAGGAAGGTGGGACAAAGTTGTTATAAGAAAGGCTTCCTAATGACAAAAAGGTAGTAGAGGAAACTCATGATGAGAAAAAAATAAATGTTAATCATGATTTTACAGAATCTAACATTATATTGAAGACCCACCATATTCTAAAGATCGATATGAGGAATTTTGATGGCAAGGATCCCATAACATGGATACTACAGATGGAGAAATATTTTGATCTACATGATGTGCAACTATTACAAAAGGTACATATTGCATATTTATATTTAGAACCGAATATTTTTTTATGGTATAAAGGGTTTTTTTCTCGTAAACCACTTGTCACCTGGTTAATTTTCACAGACGAAATGATAACACATTATGAGGATACAAAGAGCAACACCTTCTTTAGCCAATTGATAAATCTCAAACAAAAGAGTTAAATGGCAGAGCATATTAAGGACTTCCAAAAATTCAATATAAGGGTAAATGATATTCCAGAGAAACAAAGGATTGATGTCTTCATAGGGACTTTAAAGGATAACATTCAACATGAGGTTCGTCTTTGGGAACCTGATTCATTAGAGAAGGCATTTAGGTTGGCAAGAAAAATTGAAAGAAAAATTATGGCAACAAGAAATCTACCACTCACAATTATAAATATGGAAGTATTGTTATTCCTAGCTTTCCACAACGTACAAGATTGACACCACAACAATTGGAAGAAAAAGGAGAAAATGACCTTTGTTATAGTTGTGATATCAAATACACTAAAGGTCACAAGTGTGTTGAGAAGAAATTATTTTACATTGATTATGAAGAGGAGGAAGAAAAGTATCAAGAAATGTCAAAAGAAGAGGATATACTCCAGGAACCAACCCCAGAAAAAGAAGAAATGAATCTGACCATATCTTGTAATGCATTGGTAGGAATTACCACTCCTCAAACTCTCAAGATAGAAGGACATATCAAGAAGAAAAAGAATAACCTCACTTTCGCGTAGAATCGAATAAACAACAGTCAGATCAACATTGCAGCGAAAGAAGTTTTGACATAGGCGACTGGGTATTCTTACGACTATAACCATACAAACAAATGTCCCTCAAGTAAGTTAAGAAGGAAAATATATTATCACCAAAATATTATGGTCCTTATAAAGTGCTACAAAAGATTGGTACTATGGCATACAAATTGGAGCTTCCTGCATCTTCCCGAGTGCCCCCAGTTTTCCATGTTTCATGTTTAAAGAAGGTTATAGGTGACAAGGTCCCAGTTCAAACAATATTGTCATAACTTGACGAGGTAGGAAAAATCATATCTGAACCTAAAGAACAACTACGAAATTGATCAATTTCATGGTATCTCATCAAGTGGAAGAACTTACCCCCTGAATATTCCACATGGAAGGATGATAATTTTATACAGAAGCATCCAGAACTACTCAAGTGTTGAGGACAACACTTTTTTAAGGAGAGGGGCATGTTAGGTCCCTATACTACTAGTGTAGCCCCTTATTGTTATTAGTGCAACCCCCTTATTGTATTTTTGTGCCCATATAGTCCCCATGTTATTATTATTATGCCCCATAGAATCCCACTATTGTTATGGTTGTGCCCCTAAAATATTGTTGTTATGTAGGCTCTGATTGTATTGGGACCCCTTAGACTCGCATATGTAGAAAGGAGGTTTTGTCATTTGTATCATCCAAGAACTGTTCATTTTTGTAATGTAAAGGAGGTTTCCCCCTCGAAGAGGTTTATTCTGAAGTCGTTGATCTATCTTTTCTTCTATTTTGTGAGTTGGTTGCATAACACTTCAAGATCTATGGTATGGAGGAGAAGAAAAAGTTTCAGCAATCCAATTAAAAGCAAAGCAATTAAGAATTGTGTTTTTAATTTTCAATAGAAAACATAGAAATTATTCATAAGTCAGATACATAGTGTACTTTTAAACACATTATGTTCATACTCTTCTTAGAATAATTTAGATTCCAGAAACATATATGAAAAACAATGAAAACATTTAACAGAGAAAGATGCACATCACCAATGAAATTGACACAAGAATCAGGTAATGCTTGTGATGTATTACTAAAATATGATCAATGAGATCTATGTGAGATTTTTTACAACATAAGTCCTTTCTTCAAAACTAATCCAAACCCTTCATAATTAGAATTATGAAGTACTTATAGAAAATACTACAAAATATCTTGATTCTAAAGATCAAGAGAGGATCCTAAAAATATCTAACAACTGATTACAAAAATAGTACAAAATTTTAGGAATCTTCAAACTACTGGAACTGTTAGCCCTATTTCTAAGGATGATTGTTAATGACTAAGCCTCCAACTTTGTTGTGTTGTTTGCTTGTTGTAGAAGATAAAATTTACTCAAGTAATTCACACAGCTTCTCCCATCTATGTTCAGTAGGGGTAGAAAATTTAACTAATTTTCTATAGGCCTCATTCATATCTATGTACTTCTAGAATTTGGCTTAATTAGGAACAAATGTCTAAGCTCATGGCTAATGAACAAGTCGAAATCTAAGGCCTCCAGGAATGCTTTTCCTGTTATGTGTCGCTTTCTACCTACAAATTTTTACTTATCTTGGGCCATAGTGGATATTTTCTCCTGGTACTCTGTCAAGCTCATAAGTTTATCTTCCCTACAAATCAGATTTGGTATACCTTTCATGTTCAACACCTGCATCTTCTTGTGAAATCTATGTATGTTGGTTTCTAGACTCTGATAATTATTGTCACATTGTATCATAAGGTTCCTCTTGGTGTGCATCCTCCTTAATTATAAAATGGTCTTTGTCCTGTCTTGAATTTCCAACTACTCTAATTCTTCTATGTTTTTGGAATTCATGAATTTAATAAGTGTTGTTGAATCCCCAAGATTTTGTCCTAAGTTTATTTTAATTTTCCTTACTACTTCCTTGGTCCTTTGTATCAATTCTTGTTTCTCAAAAATAATCTATATGGAAGGCCATATTTCGGTGATGGCTTCACCAATTCTTGTCCATATATTTTCTCTGACTTGGCCCACAGTTTGACCCATAACTGATTCGCTATGAAACTGCTGAATTTGAAGATTTATCTTATGGGTTTTATGCAACTCTACCACATAAAAATTATCAATTTTAAACTTTTGTTCTAACAGTGTCTTGAGCTAAGATCTTAACTTAACAATTTCATGTTCCTGAATGGACAGATCATCCATGGCTTTAACAAGCTCACTTGCAGAATTTGATGTCTGTGTTGGTGCTAAAGTTGATGTAGATGCTCCTGAGGTTGTGGTCGCTGAGATTGGGACTGTTATAACTGGAACTATGGCCAACTGTTTTGACTACTCTTTCTCTTTGAGCAGCTTCTCAAGTTCTACTTCCATGTCCCTAATCTGGTTGTTCAGCTTAATAACTATCCATAATATATCTTCTTTCTGTTTTTCCATCCCTCCAACTTGCTTAGCCTGTGGATCTTCTGTGGCAGGCAGTTTTAGTTATTTCCTTAATGCTGCTATATCAGCATCCTTTCTTTTCACCAACCCTTTTGTTTCCTTTACATCTTTGGTATTGTATCCCAATTTGATCACTAAGTCTTCCAGTGACTTGATCCTAGTATCCTTGGTTAAGGATGAAATCCTTTCCAAATTTAGTTGTGATTGTGTATTGTTTAACGATACCTACAATCTAGAAGCGGACATGGCAACATTTGTTAGTGTAGAGTACATCATTTCACTAATTTGTTTGTGCATATCCATTTGATCTATCGGATGGATCTATTGTGTGTTAAAACTGAACACAAATTCTTTGTAATCTGCTGGTGTTGTTGGGGCTGGCACTTTAACTTCCAGGAATGAAATTTTGATTTTTTCCCTTTTTTGTATCAAATGTTGAAAGAAGCATGTCCTATGATGTAGTTTTAAGCTTCTAAATTTATGTGTGTGTTGTGGCTTTCAACATCTCATTCCTCTTTTTATTTCCTTGTATTTGGCAAAAATATTAGAGTCAGCAGTATCTTCAACCAAGTCTCCTGTTTGTGGTGTTTCTGGAGGATATTGAGAAATAGAGGAAGATGGAGAGCCTAGAAAAATGTCCTCCTGTCTTAGACCTACAAATATGTCTTCTGATGTGTTGAAGTATGTTTACCTGACATGATTATGGTAGTTTGCCTTCCTCCTCTTGTATAAAAACTGGTGGTGGATTATTTTTAGGCTTCTTAGTGTATATCAAAAATTGTGTAGCTTCAATCTCTGTTACTAGAGAAGACTCTTCTTCCCTGGGCCTTTTATCATGTTTCTCCTGAGGAATGGGTGTCTATGAGGTGGTTGTAGATAAAATATGCTCCTATGCTTCTTACAAGGTGTTTTCCTCCCACTGGTCCCGATTCATATATTGCTCAATCTCTAGCCGAGGAGTATGTGTGTAAGGAGTAGTCTTATACTCCACCCTCAGCTTTGCAATCATGCAAAAAGGGTCATACGACCAAGTGAAACCCAGTTTCAAGTTTAGTTTCTTCAACAGCAAATATTCTTCTTTACCAGTTGTTATGGTATTGCACACAAATGGTCCTACCTGTGCTTAGATTTTAAATTGTACCTTTTTCTTGGCTGCCACAAAATGCAGGTCATCCATATGTATCATTTGTTTAATATATTCTAAAGATAACATTCTCATGGGAACAAATTTTCTTAGCCTATAGGGTGGCATTTCACACCTGTAGACTCTGGTCTCGATGTAATTCTGGTATAAATACATGTCACATGTCTTTACCTAGTTACTAAGATGCAAAACCTTCTTAGTATTTTCTCCTACCCTAAGGTCCAAATCATTGTGTAGCAGACAAATAACTTTATACAGAAATTGATCCACATAGGCTGTCAAAGTGAATTCGTTGGAGTTTCTCCTGGACAGGGAGGTCAAATGTATAACTGATTGAGCACTACCCTGCTCATCCATCTTCTACAAAGGGAAGGGAAACCTGTCTTCATGATGATAAATAAACATATAAACTAACACATCAGCATATTTGAAATCTCCCTCTATAAGAAACTTCATGAATTGCTCATGCATTGCCTCTACAATAAATTCACTGTAATTAAAAACAACAGGTTTCTCACTAGTGGTAAAAATTGAGAGGAAGCCAACAATGGCCTCATCAACCCACTGATCAGAGTGACAACCAAGTAGGTATGAGATAATTTTGATGATCTGTTTGGTTACCTCAAGGAACATAGAAGATGAGTATGGAGGGTTTGTTTTGGGTAATTGGGCATCTTCAGGAAGAAATATTTCGAATATTTTCGCTCTCTAAGGGAAGGTTAAGTTCTTGTAGAGCTCTGTGAGAGATTATACTAAAAGTGGCTTAGAAGACTCTAGAATTGTCATTGGAGCATTTGAGATATGGCTTCGGCTATTATGATGATCAGAATTTCTCCATTTCGGCTCATAATCGCTCTTTGGGAGGGTATATAGCTCAATTGACACCAAGAGACTCGTTCAAGGAAGTGATGGGTTTGTGGGAACATGAATTAAGGGAGTGTAAACTCCCATAGATTCAATTCATCACTTTGATCCAAGAATTTCTACTTCAACCAATTGTGAAGTTCGAACAAGTCGAATTCACAGTTAGTTTCAACAATTTTATACTTCATATCAACTAAGGGTAGATGATCCAGATCAATAGAAGGGGGTAGCATAGGATTTTCCTCTAGTTTCTTTCCCTTGTCCTTAGGTTTTCTAGTCTTAGGAGGCATTGTCAATATTTAAAACTAACAACAAGGGGGTGATGATATTGAGATTACCTAGGAAAGGAAGCTAGTTGCAGAAAGTTGGAGTGGGGTCTCTGATAGCGATAAGATCACTATCGTTATGCAATTTTTCATTTACTGTGACAGCGTGGAGGATGAGAATTTGTATAGGTCATGCAAAATAGGTGGAAGAAAGAAATTTGAGGTTTTAACCATGCTTATAAGGTAATTTTTAAATTACCATTTATTTTTTGCTGTTCGGCTTTTACCGTTACAGGGAACGAGTTTGTTGCAAAGGGAGTAGGAGAAGTTAATGAGCGTAACGACTTACTGATGTGGGCAGGGGAGTGCCAGATGGTGGTGTATGAATGGGAGTGAGACAGATTCTTAGGACATGTTTAAACCGAAAAGAAGATTATGGGAGTGGGGGTCCACTATGCTGAGGTGGTAGACGGTGAGTGGGGTGGAGAAGGATGTCATGGCAGATAGGGAATGGTGGGGAAACAAATGGTCCATGATGCATGACATTTCCGGGGGGGGACAATGAGTGTAAAGGCGAGGAGGGTGCGAAATGATGTGGGGGTGACACGTAGATAGGGTTCCCCCCCTCTTCCGACCCCGCCCCATCGCCCCCCATGGATACAGTAGAAAGGAGCATTGTGGGGCTGAAAACACTTCCCCGTCATTGATCCAAGCAGGGAAATCCTCGATCGTTGGTTTTCTGTTGGTCACTAGATGCCACCAAAACATTTTGTCGCATTCCAACTTATTACAACTTGTGAAATGTTTATAAATAATATACATTATTACAAAAAAATTATCATGTTTAACCTCATGATTAATGTATTTCAAATCAAATTAACTAATTTAAACAAAATTAGGGCGCATTTGATTTTGCAAGCCCATTTATTCATTTTTCTAAGGTTTTTAATTAATTTTTCTATGTCAGTTAATCATGATTAAATGTCGTGATTAACTGCACTACTGAAGCTCAATCATGATTAAACCGTGTGATTGATTTATTCACTCACCTAATTAAATTTATTTTCAGGCTAATCACATCCACCTAATTAAATTTATTTTCAGGCTAATCATGTCTAAACAATGCGATTAGACTACCTATTTTTAATTTTCCTATTCACAATGTGGCATTTAAACAAGCTGCACACTTTATTTACAAAAATTCTTACAGTAAGATTTCATGCAATTTTGATTTTTCTTGGTGGCATTTAGACTTGCTCACCCAGGGGGACATTTTTAGTTTTGCTTTTGCTTTTCTTTTATTTCTTTTATTTCTTTCTTTATTCTATTTGTCCCTACTTGTTTATTTTTCTTTTTCTTTCTTTCTATATATATAAATATTCATTTTCTTTTTGGAAATAAATTTCAAACATGAAACATTATTTACATTTTTTCCAAATATAAATCATCAGGTCAAAACAACTCATCATATGAAATATAAGACCCTAACACATTCCATCATTTTCTGGCAAAGAGAGGGTAGCGCGTAGCATATGAACATGTCTGACACTTTAAGAGGCCACAAGCGTGCAATTTTATGCTTGGAAAGTGTTGCAAATTTTTTATGCAGTGGATCTGCACATAATACTATCAGAGTGTGGAAAAGAGGAGAGGAAAACGCAGATCAGTGTTCGGCAGTGTTAGAAGGTCATAGAGACGCATCTATAGATGTTGTGAGGGGATGCCACATCTACAGTGGTAGCATGTATCATGAGATTAAGGTTTGGTGGGTTTCTTCGAATTACACATGTTCCGACGATCAGGAGGATGCATACAATCATAGTCCCTAGAAAACCATACACTTCAATGAGAGTCAATGATTTTAAGGGAAGTAGATGCTAGGTGCTTTAAGTAAAAAGAAATAAGAGGGAATGATGGATGAAGTAACTAAAGCTTGAGGAAATCACTTTGAACAATTGTTTCCAAAAATCGAAAGTGATGAGCTCAATCAAATCGTGAAGAGAGCAGTATTCCTGAGGGGTGCATGGCATATAAAAACAATACAAGCTATTATGCAATCCGATTTTTAGGTATTTCATAGTTGCCCTTATATCGATGCCACCATTATCTAAAATATACTCTGGACACTGTTACTATGGCCATAGCTAGACTTTGTCAATTGACTGCGAAATTCTTGTTTCATATTTAAGGTCAAATTTGAATCAAATTTACATGGCAGAGTTATATTTCATTTTGACCTACTATATTTTCTAGGTTTATTCATCATATGTTTACAATTTGGAGAAAGTTATACTTTTCCTCCTGTGTTTGCACCATATATTTTTCTTTATAGTAAGAAGGTTAAGTAACCATGTTGATTGTTTTTTAAGACAAAGATACATTTCTTATTTTTTTGAATTTGTTAACATTGACTATTATGTTGAATATTTCATCAAACGCTAATTAATTAGAGGAAGAGGTGCATTTTAGGATATAGTTGGTTGAGAAGTTGCTTTCTTATTCAACTTCAACCTTTGATTTGATATAATTTTTTTATTAATAAAAATGTGACAAAAATAAATATAAGCTATTTTTAATTAAAAATAATATAAATTTTAAATAATACCATTTTTCTATGTTCATTGGTTAATACTTAATTTTACAATGGGTCCATAAAAAAGTATTTCATTATACTCTCAATCATAAAATTAAATATTCCTATATGCATATTTAATAACATAATTTTATATCAATTTTTAAAAATAAGAAAATAATAATAATAGATTTTACAAAATCTTATATTTTAATAATTCTATTAAATATTAATTTTAATTAATATACTTTTCATTTCAAATTAATAAAAATATAAAAAATAATAATGATAATTTAATATTAACTATAATAAAATATTTCAATAGGTTAAGAGAAGAAATAATTGAAAATTGAAAATTTTAATTAATTTAAAGAGAACTAAATAATTTATTTAATTATTTTATATAAAATTGATATTTAGCATCCAAAAATTATTAATAACAATTATTAAAATAATAAATAAAATATTTGAATGTTATATTAATAATATTTACTTGTAATTAAAAAAATATATTAATAAAAAAATTAATATAAACAGCATGGTTTATAAATAAAATATTTTCAATGTTCATATATATATTATAGTTTTAAATAAAACTATGTACTATTGTATAAAGTAATTGAAAAAACTAATTTGTATATTTAAAATATTTTTAGTTTTACAATTTATTTTCAATATATTTTTCATTGAATTTCCTGTAAAATGTAGCAATGATTTGTTGGAATTGCAAGTTTAGAGTATGTATTCTATAGAATCTAAATGGCCAAAGAAATTTTAAAGCCTGTAATCCATTTATGTATTCAAAAATGTAATTTATGCAATTTAGGCATCTATTTCTAAATTTAAAAATATAATTTAAATAATGAAAGTGAACGTATCGATCATCAAGAAATCAAATATCTTGAGATGCAACTGTCTTTTAATATTAACCACTAATCTATGTAGTGTCATGAGATATTAAATCTCTTTAAGCGAAAAAAAAAATTTCAAGACTTGGCTATACCTAGAGTTGACATATATCTCTTTTAAAATAAAATCAAAACTTTAGCTACAATAAATAAACAAAAAACAAAAAACAAAAAAAACAAATATACATATTTGGTTTTTTGAAAGCATTATAAAACATTAATAATGTCACTTTCATTGTGCTTGATAAATTCCTTAGATTAAATATGAAAACAATGTATGAATCATAAATAAAATATTTTTATTGTCCATATTAAACAACATAATTTTATATAAGAGAAATAAGATAATATTAAAAAAAATATTAATATTTGTGTTTTTTCAAAAATTCTTCACTTAAACATATAACAATGATAAAATGTTTGAATAATCTCCACACAAAATTATAATTTCAAAATATAATTATATTAACTATAAATGAAATATTTTTGATATTCATTTTAAATAAAATAATTATATATCAAAAATTAATTATAGAGGAAGAGTAAGTGGATGTCAAATTTTGGTTATTTTTTGTATAATTAATTAAATATTGATAGGTAAAAAATAAAAAAAAATAATCATAAAAAATCTTATAAAACATAAATAAATATTTATATTAATTATGTATATATTAAATAAAAAATAAAAAATAAAATATTTCAATGTTTATGTTGAGTAAAATATTTTAATGTATATTATGCATATATTTTGTAAAAAAATTTGAAAAAAAATTGTAGTTAAATATTTTGACACGTTTTCAATTGTATTTGTTGAACAATTTTATTCAAAATCTAATAATAAAAAATTGTAACTGCAATTTTAAATTGTGTAGCGTATACAATCTGAGTGTCTTAAGGAGATTTTCATGGTACTTGATCTATTTATGCATTCAAAATTGCAATTTAAACAATGAAAAGTTAAAATCTTAAGAAGAATTGTATCACCTAAACTGGTGTGTTGCTCAAATTGAAGGAATACTTTGGGAAAAAAGTATGGATCTGCTATCTGGTTGGGCTTCAGAAAGCTCCAACACTTCTTCATGGAAAATCTGAGATGGAAAATCCACACAGGGACCAGCATTCTCATTGGCATTGACAGCATTCTAAATGGCCCATCTTCCTTTCCTCCCTCCCTGTCCATCTATCTCCAAAATAAAGGAATCTTCACTTGGGACAAGTTAATCATCTCCTGGTCAAACCTTTCCCCTGCTTGGAAATCTGCCTCTAATCTTCACCTCCCGCCCCCCCTCTCCCCTCTCTGGACCTCCTTTGAACATGGCCTCTCAAACAGGCCCATCCACCGTGCTGCTCCAAAGGATGCGCTGGTATGGACCCTCCCGAACACCCCCCTCCCCATCTCTGTCAAAAACATTTATGCTGCAATCACTCCCTCTCCTTCCCTCCCCCCCATAATCTTCCCGATGTCCCTCTGGAAAGTCTCCTGCCCTCTCTAAATGGTCCTTTTTCTTTGGCTCGTCTTCAGCAACAAAAATCTTACCTGGGATGTGCTTCAGAGGAAAGGATGGTCGGGGCCGGGGCGCTGTCCTTTCTGCCTCATGGCCTCTGAATCGAATTTTCACCTCTTCTTCACTTGCCCAATCTCCTCGACCATATGGTATGATCTCTCCCTCTCATTCGGTTTCCCTCTAATTTCTTTCTCATCGGTACAGGAAGCAATTTTCTGGTGGAGTGGCCAGTCAGACATATGGAGATCCCTCTTCACTCACTCCTGTTGGCTCATTTGGAAATGGAGGAACTCCTCCATCTTCCAAGACTCAAATAGGCCGGTGTCTGCTCTTCTCAGTTTCATTATAGCCTCCTACCCCTGAGCCTCCTGCTCCAGCATCTGTTATGTCGGCGCTTCTTTTTCTTCTGGTTCTTTTCGGGTTTCCCCTCTCCCAGGATCGAGCAGCTCTCTGTATTTTCCTCTCTGCCTGTTCCTGGCAGTTCTCCTGTCTAAAAGTTTTTCTTCTGCTGTTCATTCTCTATTTTTTCCTTGCTGTAGGCACAACATTCTGCTTCACATGTCTTTATGTCGTCTTCGTATATTTGTTTTCTGATCCAATCCTGTCTGTCGTTTTATGTCTCCCCTCGTTATGTCTCTCTACGTTCCTGAGTCTATGGTTTTTTTCGTCCTTAATGTTCGTTTTTCTCAATGTTTCTATCCACTTGCTTTATTCTCCACAATTCCTGTTAAAAATCTGGGTTTTCTGTTTTGTTTTATGCCTCCTTTATGCTTAAGGCAGAAAAAGGAATGAAGATCTTGGACAGAGCATCTCCCAATTTTTGTCTTACCTAGCGGAACATGCTATTTTGGGGGGGCTCAAGAGGGGGCCCCGGTTTTTCAACAGGCCTCTCTCCTTTTTGCCTGCAGTTAATCATACATGGACCACGATCTATGTCTCTCTCATTTCTCATATTTCCAGGTTCCGTGGCATGGAAAATCCTTCGTTTTTCTGCGCAATTCAATTAAGTCCATTAGCAAGAGAATAATGTTGTCGATGCTTCCACAGATCCTTGGTTAAAGCGGATGCAGGTTTATGTCATTTATCATCTGTCTTTCGCCTCATCTCCACCATTTGTATCTTCATCATCTGGTCCGCCTCGGTAATGCCTGTCTTGATAGTGCATGTATGCAGGTCTTTACAAGATCTTTTGCAATTCTGTCTCCAGTTTCTCATACAGGCCATCGTTCTCCTCCAGTTGGCCTGGTTTTTTATCATGCTCTTTTTTCTTACCATGTAACTTCGCTTCTTCCTGAAGCTGATCTATAACTTCAGTTTATAATATATTGATTTTTCGTTTCTGAAAAAAAAAAAAACTATGGATTTGATATATATGTGTGTGGTGGGGGTGTTAAAAATCAATATGTCTCATTCCTTCCATAGTCAACATATAATTGATAAGTAGTGTGTGTATGTGATCATCCTAGATCTATCTTAACCCTAGAGTTACCAAGCTTTTAGATAAATCAAATCCCTTGAGGTGCAAACATTTCTTAGAATGCAAAACTTAAAAAGATTTTCACTTGAAAATATTTTATTTATCTTGATATTTAATAGATACGAGCACAACTACATTTACTAATGTAAATTTGGTTGATATATACTGAAGGCATATAATTATGATTATTATTATAAATTAATATTACTACTATAATAATATAATATTATTTTTATTAAATATTCTTAACACAAATTAACTAATTATTTATTATTATATATTTATTAATATAATTATCTCATTATTATTAATTATTATATTAACTAATTAACCAATAATGTTTTATATTAGAAATAATTAATATAATATTATTTTTTTAATAATTTATAGTAATTATTGTAATTAATTAACTCAAGGATTTATATTTAACCCAAGGACTAATACTAAAAAGCCTATAAACAACATTATATCATACAAACATGAACCATTAGATTAATAGACCCAAGGGATTGATATTATAAACCCAAGGGATTTATATTAAGACCCAAGGGATTATAAACCCAAGGAAATAATATTAAACCCAAGGGATCAATATTACCAACTCAAGGTATAAAAACCATAAGATAAATATTATAAACCCTAAAACAATCATGGTTGACCATGATTGATTTTCATATTGAGATAATCTCTTTCACAATGCAAAGTTGGACCATGGTTGACTATGATTGACTTTCATATGGAGACAATCTTTGTAACAATGCGACGTTGAACCATGGTTGACTTTCATATTGATAAAATCTTTACCACAATGTGATGTTGGACCGAGGTTGACCATGATTATAAATCTAATGGATTTATATTAAACCCAAAGATTAATATTATAAACAATATGAATAATATGTACTCAAGATATTGATATTATAAACCCAAGCGAATAATAAACTCTAGGAATATAAATTATAAATCCTAAGATAAATACTATAAACCCTAAAATAAACATGGTTGACCATGTTTGAGACAATCCTTGTCACAATGCGATGTTGAACCATGGTTGACCATGCTACACCATGATTGATTTTCATATCAAGACAATCTTTTGATGCAGGAGCATCCAGCTCTGAGGAGGCAGAATGAGGTTGGCAGTCTCAGAAAGAAACAAAACACACAGTCACTACGTATAATTGGACAGGTGTCAAAGCCTTGTCGGTTATTTCATTTCATTTACTTGTTTTATTTACTTTTATTTATATGCTGATAGGATTCGGTTAAATTAGTTCATGCATTGATTCTGTCTTTATTTAGGAATTAGAAACAGAAACATAACTGTTAGTTAAATTGGTTTTCTTTACAAGCATTGTATTAGTTATGGACAGTTAGCAAAAACAGTTGCCCAAATCTGTTGGGACAGTTCAACTGAGAAAGGACAGTTAGGTTCTTTGAGTTTAAAGATAGCAGAGATATGATTGTAAAAGGTTCCTCTCTCTGATGAAAGAAAAAAAGAAGAAAACTATAGTCATTTCATAATAGATTTTCATTTCAAAATAGATTTTCGATGATTGCTTCATTCTTTTAAACATCACTGTAATAGTCTATTTTTCTTGCATCATAATATAAGTTACTGTACAATCCAATCGTGTTTTATATAAAAGACAGATACGATTCATAAGTGGAGCAGGCGTGACAGTCGACATACTGTCCGATAGAACACATCCAAGGACGCATACACACAGGTCAACACTAGACGAATGCATAGTAGCGGACGCTGACAGGCAAGACATTTTCATACACAAAGAACAGAAGTTGTTACGCACGAATAGAAGAATCACAGGTATTCCACAAGAACCCTCGATTAATTAACCAGAAAGTTAAGTGCCGTAGCAGAGTAAATTCAAATACTGTAACATTTCATAAGATTGTACAAACCCTTGCTTACTGTTTAGAGTTTCTAAACAAATCCGCGCATTATAACCAAACCAAACCAGAATCTAAGAGTAGAACCAAAAACATTACAATTTAACATTCGAACAGTAAGATATAAGTAACAGCATTTGAGAAATTGGCACAGCCATAACGCGACGAGCGTTTCATTATCCGAAATAACCAGTACAGAGAAGGGTTTTCAAAAACCACGACAACCCAGGTCATCAAATGACTGGGTAATGGCATACCAGGAAGGGTTTAGCGCAACCAGAGGTCCAAACCTCAGAACGAAAGACCAACTGTAAAAATAATTACATTGCAAGGCGGAAAAACTAGAAATAAGGAACCAGTGCACAGCTACAGAGAGCTACTACGTCTAAAGGAGACAACCCAACAAAAATCTCATCGCACAGGCGATAACCGTAACCTACAAGGGTCAACAGAACCTCTACAGAACCTATAAAAGACATGTGAATGTGGGGAACACTACCCATTTAATGCAGACGAGCAAATACAGTGAAGGCCGAGATAACCAAGACCACCGAGCCGCGTCTATTCAACAGAGCCGAGTCACCTACAGTCCAAAGAAACACGAATTAGAATAGAGACACAGGTGTATGTCAACAGCTAACTACAATACTGAAGAAAATTGGAGCGAGATGTTACCTGGTATCGTAGAGACAGAGCTGTGAGAACAAGCCACCATGAAAACCTGAAGAACCGTGGCGGAAAACATTAGAATTGGAAAGAGAAAAGCTAAAACAATTCAAAAGGAACCTGAGCTTACCTTATGGAGAGGCCAAAGCACGTAAACTTGAACGGCAACCTGTAACAGAGTGATTCCAGTGGTTAAGCGACAGAAATAGCCCGGGAACATATAACAAACCCTATCGAATGAACAGAAAACAAACTTGGAACTGTACAGAGCCGAGGGTCTCCCTTGAAGACATTTAAAGCCTACCTCCATAACGTTACAGTGCCAGGATACGCATAACAGAACCAGGTCGAACACCAAAAACCACAGAGGACGGAACCCACGGAGCAGAGCTAGAGCCGAACAATGGAGAGTGCATAGGGATAATGGAAGGGTTGACAAAAGGACGTGGAAAGATATAGGGACAAACCGGCGGATGTAGGTTATCACCCGGTAACGCAGGTCACAACCCTAAACCCATATACCGAAACCAGTACCGTTGCAATAAAGTCAACATAAAGGTTTGCAGGACGACAGTCATATCAGCAGGATATTTCGAGAACGACGGGAGGTTACTTTTGAGAAAGGCGGGACACCATCATAAGTGGTATCAGAGCAGGTTTTGAGTTAGAACTAATGGAACAGGCAGAAGGCGAAGGTGAAGTAAGAGGAAGAGGAAGAGGAAGAGGACAAATCGTCCACAGGCCAGTAGATGCTGGGTTGCGAGAAGAGATACGAGTTTTGCGTGAAAGATTGGCAGTGATAGAGGCTGGAGGAAGAAGGAACCCAGCAGATAACAGTGATGAAGAGGCAGTTGAACCAGAGGAGGATGAGTTTGAGGGAATAACACCGGAACTGAGATTATTAAAGTCAGTTTTACTGTCCAGTCATAAGCCAAAGCATGAGTTACCTACCTATGATGGGAGCTTATCGGCAGATGTGTTGTTAGATTGGCTAAGTGAAGTGAATAAATTCTTTGAGTTTGAGGAGACCAGCGAAGACAAACAAGTAAGGTTTGCCGCCACCAAGCTGAAAGGACATGCGTCCTTATGGTGGGACAACGTTCAAGCAGAAAGAAGGAGGTTAGGCAAACAGCCAATCAAGAAATGGGCCAGGATGGAAGCGAAACTGAAAGAGAAGTTCTTACCGAAGGACTATCAGATTATGTTGTACAGGCAGGTACAAAACCTGAAACAAAGGGGAATGACTGTGAGAGAATTTACCGAGGAATTCTACAAATTAAATCTGCGAGCAGGATATGTAGAAGATACCTCAGAGAAGACAGCCAGATTTGTAAATGGCTTGAGAGGGGAGATTTTAGACGAAATTGGTATCCTTTCACCGCAGACGTTAGATGAAGCCTATCAGTTTGCATTGAAGGCTGAAGAGAAGATAAATAGGAAGCAGAACTCCCGAAGAGGAGGTGGTTCTGGCA
>APFE031329444.1:450-10928 GCA_000404065.3 Pinus taeda
TTCCATCTCTTTCACAAGGAAATATAGGTGGAACATCAGAGGATAACACATTCATACCTGATAATGATTCTGAATCTGATTCTGAATCTGAAGAGCTTCTTATGCCTAATCCCCAATCGATTCTCCCACTGTCTTAGTTCTTCTGAGATGACTTATTTTTCTTAGATGCTTTCTTCTTAAGCTTCTTTCCCATTGTTCCACGGATCTCCTTCAAGCGATCAAGCTTCTATCAAAGGACCTGCTCTGATACCAATTGTTGGAAATAATACTGAGAGGGGGGGGTGAATCAGTATTATCACATTAATAAAAATTTTCATTTCCAAACTCTGCTACTTCCACAACTTCTTATGATTAAGCTAATTGATCTTCAATGAGTGCATTAGAACATTATCAACCATATTATCAGTTAACAGATGCAGTAACATAGAATAGATCATCACACATAAGGCACACACATGAACACCATGATATAAGGTGGAAACCCAATGCGGGAGAAAACCACATGCTGCAAGTCATCTCAATCTTCTTCTTAATAAGAAAATCCTTTTACAATATTTGTACTGGTGCAGTCTTATACTAGTACGGGAGCTACAACCCCCTTTGCTCTTGTACTAGCTGATTCATTTACTAGTACGCAGGCTGCTACCTGCTACAATGCTCCAAAGATTCCCTTTGCTCTTATACTAGCTTAAGTACTAGTACGTAGGCGCTGACCTACAATCTTCTCTCCTCCAGGTACCACGTTTCATCAATTTTCAGACTGGATACACTGAAGCACAACACATAATCTGAAAGGCCATGTTTCATCCAATTTTCATACTGACCCAATAACCACATTGAAGCTCATAATCAAACAACCTTCTGAATCACCCAATCACTAGATCAATACTTATACAATGAGAGTCATCAATCAGATCTAGTCCATCAGATTACATAAAGATGAGTCATTTAAGAACCTAATCCATTCATCCATCAATGTATAAACATTTAATCAATCACTGTTGTTATCAGAACATAATACCATAAATCAGACATCACTTCAAAACCCAGAACACAGCAATGATAAACATGGATAGCTAAGTATATTTCATGAGAAGTACGCAGCTTCACCCATATAACAGCTGCATATAAGTACGCATTGTTTCCAACTACTTCCCTGCGTACGGGCGCACTGTGCCTCACAGACTTCCTGCGTACGTGCGCTCTGTGTCCAATGAACTGTCTGCGCCCCTCCGCATCTGCAGCGCTTCTGGTCCTGCGTGTCTGCACACCTGCAACACTTTTGTGCCTGCGTATCTCCGCACTTTTCTTTCACTGGACCTGCGTACCTTCGGGTATAGATAATTTCAAGACTTCAAGAATAACCCAGACTGTCAGATCTACAGATCTGAAAATGCGCCGAGGAGATATCAACCTATTAGTAGATCCGACTTGTAGTTCTCATGTTTCTCCTTGATTTAGATCTAGCTATCTCTCATAACCCATCACTAGAATTTCAGATCTAGCTTCTTAAGATATTCAACCCAAGAGCATACATAAGCCAAATGATCTCCTTTGCTTTATATAGGCAAGCTCTTCCTCAAATCATGGATCAATACCACGGGCCAAAACCATAATAACACAATACCGTCGGCTTAAATACCAAGGGTTAAACATAAGAAACCCCACGCGTGCGCGTTTTACTGCCTTGAAGTGTGTGCACTGGGGTACGCACCTCATGAATGGGTAACCTGTGGGTATGTAAGCACTTTATATAAGACATGCCTGCGTGTTCGCACCTTTTGTACGGTGTGCCTGTGCACTCCTTATTTTCTTCAATATTTGAGAGCTGATCATCAATCACTGCTACTGTCCTGTTGTACAGTGATCCATCACCTGAATGGGTTTCCATCAAGGACAACACTTTAGCCATAATGCCAACAATCTCCCCCTTTGGACTTGATGGCAAAGCTTACTTGTGAACTGTCATCTGATCCCTTTTTGTTGTCCGGTAACCCATGCACTCTGTCACATCAGACAGAGTGCATCAGTATTATCACATTAATAAAACCTTTTCATTTCCATAATCAGATTAATATATGCTACTTCCACAACTTCTTATGATTAAGTTAATTGATCTCCAATGAGTGCATTAGAACATTATCAACCATATTATCAGTTAACAGATGCAGTAACATAGAATAGATCATCACACATAAGGCACACACATGAACACCATGATATAAGGTGGAAACCCAATGCGGGAGAAAACCACCTGCTGCAAGTCATCTCAATCTTCTTCTTAATAAGAAAATCCTTTTACAATATTTTTTACTGGTGCAGCCTTATACCAGTACGGGAGCTACAACCCCCTTTGCTCTTGTACTAGCCGATCCATTTACTAGTACGCAGGCTACTACCTGCTACAATGCTCCAAAGATTTCCTTTAGCTCTTGTACTAGTCTTAAATACTAGTACGTAGGTGCTGACCTACAACCTTCTCTCCTTCAGGTACCACGTTTCATCAATTTTCATACTGGATACACTGAAGCACAACACTTAATCTGAAGGGGCCACATTTCATCCAATTTTCATACTGGACCCAATAACCACATTGAAGCTCATAATCAAACAACTTTCTGAATCACTCAATCACTAGATCAATACATATATAATGAGAGTCATCAATCAGATCTAGTTCATCAGATCACATAAAGATATACTCAATCCCTTCTCATACGGCTGTCATAAGATCATAATACCATAAACTAGACATCACTTCAACACCCAGAACACAACAATGATAAACAAATATTTTAAGAGAAGTAAGCACCCTGCTTAACTGCTCGCCTGCTTACGTACTCACCCTGCTCAACTGCTTGCCTGCTTACATACTCACCCTGCTCAACTGCTAGCCTGCATACAAGTACGCATCCTGATCAACTGCTAGCCTGCGTACGTACGCATTCTGCTCAACTGCTAGCCTGCGTACCTCGCTCTGAGTCCATTGAACTGCCTGCGGTCATCCGCACCTGAAGCCCTTCTGTGCCTGCGTACCGGCGCACCTGAAACCCTTCGCTCCTGCGTATGTACGCACTTTTCGCTCACTATACCTGCGTACCTTCGGGCATAGATGATTTCAAGACTTCAGAAAGAACCCAGACAGTCAGATCTACGGATCCGAACATGCGCCAAAGAGATCTTAGTCCATCAGTAGGTTCACCTTATTTAGATCTAGACTAGATCTTACCCTCATAAGATATTCAACCAAAAACATGCTTAAGCCAAATGATCTCCTTTGCTTTATATAGGCAAGCTCTTCCTCAAATCAAGGATCATGGGGCTCAATAATAATAATAAAATAAACAATACCACGGGCCAAAACCATGATAACACAATACCGTCGGCTAAATACCATGAGAAAACCCCATGTGTGGGCACTTAACTGCCTTGAAGTGTGTGCACTGGGGGTACGCACCCAATGAATGAGTATCCTGTGGGTATGTACGCACTTTATATAAGACATGTCTGCATGTACGCACCTTTTGAACGGTGTGCCTGCGTACTCCTTATTTTCTTCAATATTTGAGAGTTTTTCATCAATGTTTGCTATTGACCTGTTGTACAGTGATCCATCACCTGTATGGGTTGCCATCAAGGACAACACTTTAGCCATAATGCCAACATACATGCTCTCGAGGTGAGATCTGACGAAGAAATAGACGACATTGTCGTTTTTTGTCACTAAAGACGAGATAACACAGTTAGTCCTTAAGTGGACGACTGGCTAGCTTCTTCCCACGGATGTTGTCAAAGGTATCATGGGGACTAGTGCCGAAGGCACAACAGGCACCAATAAACTAGTATAGAAGGAAAAGAAGAAGGTGACCATCGATCTAGAGAAAAATACCATGTAGGAACCACAGGGTGAGCACAACGAAGAGCCGCATACCTAATAAGTAGAATAGGGTATTGAAGACACCTTTGCAGACTTGAAGAACATTAGTTCTCATTTTATTCTTAAACGACAGCAAAAGTTAGTTGTGGGAGGCACACGCAAGAAGAACAAGTCTGATAAGACTATCGGTGCGGAGGCCATGGTCCTCACTAAGGGGGACCTTGATGAGATTGGAGTCATTGTTCGGACTGTGAAAGAAAATATTTGGGGACATATTGAAGATCAGGACCAATCCGTTTTGTCAAAAGTCCAAGCGGGCCTCACATAGTTGCAGGCTCAAGCGATCGTGATTCAAGCGAGTAAGTCTCAAGCAAGCGTGAAGCTAATGACATCAGGTAGTGTGCAATCAATCCTCACCTTAGAGCTCCGGATTGTAACCCTTCCTAATTGATCCTTATATTTGAATGAGGTCGCAAAACGGGAGAGTACCCAGCTGCCCAAAGACATAAGTATTAACCTCGCGGTACTCCCCCTATCCACACTACATGAGCTACAATAAGGTGTAGTGGATGAGCTTAAGGTGTGAGAGAAACGAGCTATCATGGTGATCAAAGATGCACATATCACTAGTTAGCATATGTGTGATGAAAATAATAGATCTCTCCAAGACTCTGATGAGGCAACTACAAGAAGGGTGCAGCTGGAGAAGGTCATTTCAAGAGTATGCAGTGAGCTCCCCGAGCTCCAGATTCAGTCAGAAGCCGCTTCTGAAGAGAAAGTGCAATAGATGGCGGATGTGTTTAGAGAATCAAAGGCACAGGTGGATAAAGTTTGTTTCAATCTGCAGCTCCAAATTACCGAGCTTCAATTGAAGTTGCAGCCCACCACACCACAGGAGATTAGAGAGCAGTGTGAGGCTGCCATCAGAACAAACAAGGCGAAGCTCGATGCTATAGTCAAGGAGTGTAGCCAGTTGTTTTATGAAGCTCTAGAAATGTGGGCTTCATTGTAGGAGGACCCACAGGTGAAGATTATTGAAGTTGTCATTCAGGATAAGCAGTTGAAGTACAATGAGATAAAGGAAATGGCATGCATCGTAGCCCCTATTCAACAGTTCGCATGATTGAAAGAGGGGACATCCCTACAAGGAAAGATTGAGGAGTTGTGGAAGAAGATGCAGATCATCACTGTGTGAACACAACCATGGGAGGAAGAAGCAAGGAATCTCTCACAAACCATGGAAGGCATGCTTAAGAGTATGCAACAGACGGAGCGAACCATCGACTTAACAACAGATGGGCTAACTACATAAACGTTGGTGGAAGAAGTGTGACAGGCACCAGTTCAATGCATAGATGCACTTCAACCACTGAAGTCTTCGTTCAACATCCTGAAAGCAAAGATCTAGAGTGTACCAGTGGAGTGACTCGAGGATGAGTCACATAATTGTGTTGGGGGCCTATTGGGACGGGGTCCCTTAGGTCAATCTTGTTAAAATATTTTATGTCTCCGCATTTTGAGGAGTGGAGCGCAAGTAGCGCTAGCAAAATATGAGTCAAGGAGTTTTAGGAAGGTCAAAACCCCATATATTTTGGTATTTTTTTTTAGATCCACCCATGGTTTGCAAACCATGGTATTGTAATAGTGAAGGATATAATGAGATGTCTTAGCAAGTCTAAGGAAATTAATTACTTCATGATGATATGATTTTGGGTCTGTAATTGTAGATCTTTTTGTGTTTTGGATGAAGGGGAAGGCTCCTGCAACTAAGTGTGTGGAGATGTTTGTAATTACACAACTGAGTGCACGGGCCCCTACAGTTGTGTACGCAGGGTCTCGAAGAGTTGTAAAGGAATATCTGAAGTAATAGAAAGATATTTGAACAAAACTGTGTCTATTTTTATGCACTATGTATTTTATGTATTTATGTGCAACTGAATGGTATTTATCTGTATTTTATCTTAAGTACTCTGTGAAGATATGGATCAACTGTTTGATTTTATTTTATGCATGATTAGATAGTTACACGAAGCTTATAACTTTCTTTAACTGGAAATCTTCTAAGTCTCATGAATAAGGGTTCGTGAAAGTCAAATCTGAACTAAAAATACAAAAAGTGCTTTAAACCACATCACATAACCTTCTGGATGTAGAAGTGTGGTTCTAGCATCTGCCAATACTACCTCAGGTGAGACTATAGACTGCGCTTCGCAGGCTTTTACCAAAAGGGCCAATAGTGTAGGAATTTTTTGGTTAGCGTAGCTAACTCTGAACCTGGGTCCAAGACCCCTCAATCCAACATATGCTTTGATGAACGTGGATTAAGGCTTTTTCTACTAAGGAAAAAGAGCAAGTTGGCCTTAATGAGGTCAAGAGGATGATTTAATAGCAAATATCTATGTTGCATACATTGTCACAAGTTAATGATATTTATCAATATGTTGTTGTTCTTGGTGCTACTAACAGATGCTTATGGTGCATGTCATCTATGGTGTATGATAATTGTTGATAACTATCATAATATTTTTGAGGTATTTGGTCTTGGTTATAAATGTCTTATCTATCATTTGATGTAAAGGTCATATAAAGGACCTATGATGTAATCATCATAAAATTCCATCATGTATGGACTTTTGTGCTCAAGTCCTTTTGGATATATGAAGTAATTTGTAACCCCAATGTGTTTGGGAAGTTGATGTAATAATGATGTAAAATATGTAAACCCACTATGATTGGGTAATTGATGTAAGCTTGAGTACTTGGTGTCAGGAGAAATCTATGAGTCATAGAGTCATATGAATTAGTGTTTATACTCAATAGTTCAGATACAAAAGTCTTCATTCAGCATTTAGGCAACCCTTTACCTTGATGTGAAAGGGGGAGAGTGGCTTTGTGTTTGGAGAGTAGCTTGGTTTGGTGCTTGGCTTGATGTGTTTTACAGGTATTTATAGGTTCAGGTGACCAAACACCAAAGTGGTTGCCATCAAGTCCAAAGCGCGAGATTGTTGGCATTATGAATTAGGTGTTGTCCTTGATGGAAACCTACTTGATGAGTTGTCCTTGATGACAACCTACTTGATGAATGACAACCTACTTTATAAGTTGTATCTTGATGAAAAACTACTTGTTGAAGATGTAAATAGGATGTGAAAAAATGTTTTACAGATGTGACAGAGTGTTTTGGAAAAGGCATAGTAGTTCAAAGTCAGAGATATGATAATGTTGAAAGTTCAAGAAGCATACGCGGGTTCCGTTAAGAAAATTTGTGTACACATGTGAGTATGAAGAAGAAAAGGCAAGCACAATTTCCACACCATGGTATTCTAAATACCAAGGGCCCTTACCATGGTATTACCTTGTGGTATTGAGCCTAGTAATGGATGTTATGATCCCATCTAAGAAAACCATCGGCTGGAGTATGGTTTTGACCTGTGGTATTGAAAAAGGATAAGCTATAAGGTGATGAAGATCAAGATGGTAACATAGAGTGCAAGTGATGGAAATATTATGAATATTTAGATTTGAAGAAAATATGCATGTTATGGGCTATTGATGCTTTGTTTGATCTAAACTAATTATGGACTTGGGAGTTTCATGATGGATCAAATCCAATAGATCTGAGATGACAATCATGATTATGAGATGATACATTTTGTGTTAACGCATGATTTTTTTGTGTATGTTGAGATTTGAGCATGTTTTAGGTTCTGTGTGCAGCGAAGATTTGACTCTAAATTTATAAATCTATACGCAGGTTTTATAGCCTGCAAGGCTTATACACATGCATATGTGTTTCTGGTAAGGCGCATACACATAGGTTTGGTACCCGAAAAGCACGTACACATGCAGATATTTTTTGAGGAGAACACATACATAAACTAGGGTTTTGATGAAAAAGAATGTCTGATCAGTTAATTAGTTTTGATGTGTTTTTTTTATCTGTCAATGAAGTCTTCTTAATGATACATGCTTAAACAATGATTTTCTGATTGTTAATTGATTAATTGAAGAATGTTGATATTACTTGATGATTGTGATTGAAGATCATAAATAGTTATGTGATTATTTCAGAATGTTTCAGTAGATATGAGTATGATTAAGTGTTTGTTTTAGAATGATAGTGGTCCAGTTTTCATTTTTCAGAAGTTTAAGATATGTATGCGGGTTTGCTACTGTAAAGTAGCATATACATTTTGACAAATGGTTGATCAGGGTTTCCAATAACAAAATTTGGTTTATGTGATGTACTGTAAGTTGTTTGGTATTCTAGTTAGAGTGATCTAAATGCTCCAATTGGTTGGTTGAGTTTCAATCCATTGGGTTTTATTGATTGGTTGATTCAGTTTGGTTAGAGATTGATGATTGAGTTATAGAGATAAGTTTAAGTTTGATGATTGAATGTTATAGAGATTAAATGTTGGTAGTTGGTCTACTTTGAAAATTTTATGAAACGTGGCATACAAGTTATGATGTGTTGTAATAAGTGGATCAAGTATGAAAATTTATGAAATGTGGTCCCCAAAGTTGAGGAAATTGGAGCTTCCTTCCAGTGGTAGTTGGTAAATTAGATTAGGGGGTTGGATCTCTCTTCCAGTGGTAGTTGGTAAATTAGATCAGGCGGTTGGATCTCCCTTCCAATATGAGCTGGAGAGCGATTGAAGCTTGTAACCTTCTACAGACTGGCGCCTCTGTACTGATACAAGTTTATGCCAGTACAAGAACCAGGGGGTTGGCGCTCCCTTCTAGTAGGAGCTAGAGAACGAGAAAAGGTTGTAGCCTTCTGCAGGTGGGTGCCTGTGTACTGGTATGAGTCTGCACCAGTATAATATTGTAAAATATTTTCTTTATACTTAAAAGAAGATAGAGACGAAAACAACAAATGGTTTTTTCCCACATTGGGTTTCCACCTTAAATCCTGGTGTTCGTGTGTGTTTCTTATGTGTGATGGTTTATTTTGTTCTTACTACACATGTTTAATTTTTATTTAATGTTTAATAAATTACTGATGCACTGAATCAACACAAACAAATGAGGAATTAATTGAAACATACGTTTATTGGATGTACACTAGTGGTGTTAAGAACAATCGCGTACACATGCGGGTTCCGTTTAGTAAAGTCGCATACAAAAATTAGAATATGAAATGAAAATTTAATGATTTGAAAATACTGATTCAACCCCCCCCCTAGGTATTTTCCCCAACATACCTCTAGCATGTCCCCCTACAACTCCAACATGACATTCCCAAATATTCCTTCATGTTCACGATCAAGGATATAGCAACATAAAACCTGATCAAGCCCCATTTTATATAACTTCCCTGCAATCTATTGGTGGTCTGTTGCTCGAACATTTAATTATTTTTTTAGCACCACATTGTAATTGGAAGGGAACTAGCCTATAGTAAGAAAGGTAGAAATCTCTACTAAATAGTCAGGGATAGCTTCAATGTGTAACAAATGAGCATCTAGAAACTCATCATCGATAAACCCTCCTAAATCTCCTAACTCCAACCTAGAAAATGATCTGGCCCCACATTTTACCTTCTTGGCTTGACAATGACTTCAAATGTGAATTCTTGAAACAACAAAAACCACAAACAAATTCTTCCTTCAACCATGGGCTTATTAACTAAGTACTTCAATAATGAGTGGTCTGTAAAAAAACTTGAACGGACCTCCCAGCTTGTAATGTTGGAACATCTCGAGAGAATATACCATCACTAAGGCTTTGTTGGCATTATGATACAAGTGTTGTCCTTGATGGCAACTCACTCAGAAGTATGATACAGGTGATGGCAACTTAATTAGATGGCAGATCTAGTGCAGTAGGTCAAAAGAAAGGTATACGTGGGTTAGACTTGATGAAAGCGTGTATATACGCGGGTTATCTGAGAAAAAGACGTGTATACGTATACATGCAGGTTCACAAAAGGAAAAGCGCGTACATGGTTTTGGTCCGTGGTATTTGGTCCATGGTATTTTGGTATTGGTCCATGGTATTTGGTTCGAAATGACGACCCCAGGTATTGGGTCCATGGTATTGTTTCTACATGGTTTTGGACCATGGTATTGAGAGAAGCCTAACCTATATAAGGAGAAGATCATTAGGAAAAAAGTTGAGAGCAAGGAATGGATGTCTGACGAAGTGGGAAGATCTAGTATTGCTGGTTATCGGTCTGTGATGCTTGGCTCGGGTTGGATATGACAGCGAAGGTATAAGTAATTATCTTTAGATCTGTACGCGGGTTGTCTCTGGTGAAAGCGCATATACACGAGGTTTTGATATAGTCAAGTAGCGTATGCATTATGAGATTTGGTGTTTCAGGTTGCTGTTGATTCTAGTGGTTGTTGCAGAGTTCTGGGCTCTGGTTTGTGTTCTGCATTTTGATGACAGGGTTTTCAGTGATTTAGTATTAGGTGATTTAGAGATCTATGATGCAAGTATAATTTGATGACCGTTTGTACTTATGAATCCAGTCTGAAAATTTATGAAACGTGGTCCCTGGAAGGAAGAGAAGGTTGTAGCCTTCTGTAGGCCAGCACCTACGTACTAGTATCTTGGCTAGTGCAAGAGCTAAAGGGGGTTGTAGCTCCCTTCC
>APFE031329444.1:10948-52529 GCA_000404065.3 Pinus taeda
TAGCGCTAGTAAAATAAGAGTCAAGGAGTTTTAGGAAGGTCAAAACCCCATATATTTTGGTATTTGTTTTGAGATCCACCCATGGTTTGCAAACCATGGTATTGTAATAGTGAAGGATATATAATGAGATGTCTTAGCAAGTCTAAGGAAATTAATTACTTCATGATCATATGATTTTGAGTCTATAATTGTAGATCTTTTTGTGTTTTGGATGAAGGGGAAGGCTCCTGCAACTGAGTGTGTGGAGATGTTTGTAATTACACAACTGAATGCACGGGCCCCTACAGCTGTGTACGCAGGGTCTCGAAGAGTTGTAAAGGAAGATCTGAAGTAATAGAAAGATATTTGAAACAAAACTATGTCTATTTTTATGCACTATGTATTTTATGTATTTATGTGCAACTGAATGGTATTTATCTATATTTTATCTTAATTACTCTGTGAAGATATGGATCAACTGTTTGATTTTATTTTATGCATGATTAGATAGTTACGCGAAGCTTATAACTTTCTTTAACTGGAAATCTTCTAAGTCTCATGAATAAGGGTTTGTGAAGGTCAAATCTGAACTAAAACTACAAAAAGTGCTTTAAACCACATCACATAACCTTCTGGATGTAGAAGCGTGGTTTTAGCATCTGCCAATACTGCCTCAGGTGAGACTATAGCCTGCGCTTCGCAGGCTTTTATCGAAAGGGCCAATAGTGTAGGGATTTTTTGGTTAGCGTAGCTAACTCTGAACCTAGGTCCAAGACCCCTCAAGCCAACATATGCTTTGATGAACGTGGATTAAGGCTTTTTCTACTAAGGAAAAAGAGAAAGTTGGCCTTGATGAGGTCAAGAGGATGATTTGATAGCAGATATCTATGTTGCATACATTGTCACAAGTTAATGATATTTATCAATATGTTGTTGTTCTTGGTGCTACTAACAGATGCTTATGGTGCATGTCATCTATGGTGTATGATAGTTGTTGATAACTATCATAATATTTTTGAGGTATTTGGTCTTGGTTATAAATTTCTTATCTATCATTTGATGTAAAGGTCATATAAAGGACCTATGATGTAATCATCATAAAATTCCATCATGTATGGACTTTTGTGCTCAAGTCCTTTTGGATATATGAAGTAATTTGTAACCCCAATGTGTTTGGGAAGTTGATGTAATAATGATGTAAAATATGTAAACCCACTATGGTTGGGTAATTGATGTAAGCTTGAGTACTTGGTGTCAGGAGAAGTCTATGAGTCATAGAGTCATATGAATCAGTGTTCATACTCAACAGTTCAGATACAAAAGTCTTCATTCAGCATTTAAGCAACCCTTTACCTTGATGTGAAAGGGGGAGAATGGCTTTGTGTTTGGAGAGTAGCTTGGTTTGGTGCTTGTCTTGATGTGTTTTACAGGTATTTATAGGTTCAGGTGACCAAACACCAAAGCGGTTGCCATCAAGTCCAAAGCGCAAGATTGTTGGCATTATGAATTAGGTGTTGTCCTTAATGGAAACCTACTTGATGAGTTGTCCTTGATGACAACCTACTTGATGAATGACAACCTACTTTATAAGTTGTCTCTTGATGAAAAAATACTTGTTGAAGATGTAAATAGGATGTGACAAAATTTTTTACAGATGTGACGGAGTGTTTTGGAAAAGGCATAGTAGTTCAAAGTCAGAGTATGATAATGTTGAAAGTTCAAGAAGCATACGCGGGTTCTGTTAAGAAAATTCGTGTACACATGTGAGTATGAAGAAGAAAAGGCAAGCAAAATTTCCACACCATGGTATTCTAAATACCAAGGGCCCTTACCATGGTATTACCTTGTGGTATTGAGCCTAGTAATGGATGTTATGATCCCATCTAAGAAAACCATCGGCTGGAGTATGGTTTTGACCTGTGGTATTGAAAAAGGATAAGCTATAAGGTGATGAAGATCAAGATGGTAACATAGAGTGCAAGTGATGGAAATATTATGAATAGTTAGATTTGAAGAAAATATGCATGTTATCGGCTATTGATGCTTTGTTTGATCTAAACTAATTATGCACTTGGGAGTTTCATGATGGATCAAATCCAATAGATCTGAGATGACAATCATGATTATGAGATGATATGTTTTGTGTTAACGCATGATTTTTTTGTGTATGTTGAGATTTGAGCATGTTTTAGGTTTTGTGTTGCAGCGAAGATTTGACTCTGAATTTATAAATCTATACGCAGGTTTTATAGCCTGCAAGGCTTATACACATGCATATGTGTTTCTGGTAAGGCGCATACACGTAGGTTTGGTTCCAGAAAAGCACGTACACATGCAGATATGTTTTGAGGAGAACACATACATAAACTAGGGTTTTGATGAAAAAGAATGTATGATCAGTTAATCAGTTTTGATGTGTTTTTGTTATCTGTCAATGAAGTCTTCTTAATGATACATGCTTAAACAATGATTTTCTGATTGTTAATTGATTAATTGAAGAATGTCGATATTACTTGATGATTGTGATTGAAGATCATAAATAGTTATGTGATTATTTCAGAATGTTTTAGTAGCCTATATGAGTATGATTAAGTGTTTGTTTTAGAATGACAGTGGTCCAGTTTTCAGTTTTCAAAAGTTTAAGATCTGTATGCGGGTTTGCTACTGTAAAGTAGCATATACATTTTGACAAATGGTTGATCAGGGTTTGCAGTAACAAAATTTGGTTTATGTGATGTACTGTAAGTTGTTTGGTATTCTGGTTAGAGTGATCTAAATGTTCCAATTGGTTGGTTGAGTTTCAATCCATTGGGTTTCATTGATTGGTTGATTCAGTTTGGTTATAGATTGATGATTGAGTTATAGAGATAAGTTTAAGTTTGATGATTGAATGTTATAGAGATTAAATGTTGGTAGTGGGTCTACTTTGAAAATTTTATGAAACGTGGCATACAAGTTATGATGTGTTGTAATAAGTGGATCAAGTATGAAAATTTATGAAATGTGGTCCCCCAGAGTTGAGGAAATTGGAACTTCCTTCCAATGGTAGTTGGTAAATTAGATTAGGGGGTTGGATCTCTCTTCCAGTGATAGTTGGTAAATTAGATCAGGGGGTTGGATCTCCCTTCCAGTATGAGCTGGAGAACGATTGAAGCTTGTAACTTTCTACAGACTGGCGCCTCTGTACTGATACAGGTTTATGCCAGTACAAGAACCAGGGGGTTGGAGATCCCTTCTAGTAGGAGCTAGAGAATGAGAAAAGTTTGTAGCCTTCTGCAGGTGGGTGCCTCTGTACTGGTATGAGTCTGCACCAGTATAATATTGTAAAATATTTTCTTTATACTTAAAAGAAGATAGAGACGAAAACAACAAATGGTTTTTTCCCACATTGGGTTTCCACCTTAAATCCTGGTGTTCATGTGTGTTTCTTATGTGTGATGGTTTATTTTGTTCTTATTGCACATGTTTAATTTTTATTTGATGTTTAATAAAGTACTGATGCACTGAATCAACACAAACAGATGAGGAATTCATTGAAACATACGTTTACTGGATGTACACTAGTGGTGTTAAGAACAATCGCGTACACATGCAGGTTCCGTTTAGTAAAGTCGTGTACAAAAATTAGAATATGAAATGAAAATTTAATGATTTGAAAATACTGATTCACTCCCCTCAGGTATTTTCCCCAACATACCTCTAGCATGTCCCCCTGCAACTCCAACATGACATTCCCACAATATTCCTTCATGTTCACGATCAAGGATATAGCAACATAAAACCTGATCAAGCCCCATTTTATATAACTTCCCTGCAATCTATTGGTGGTCTACTACTCGAACATTTAATTTTTTTTTAGCACCACAGTGTAATTGGACGGGAACTAGCCTATAGTAAGAAAGGTAGAAATCTCTACTAAATAGTCAGGGATAGCTTCAATGTGTAACAAATGAGCATCTAGAAACTCATCATCGATAAACCCTCCTAAATCTCCTAACTCCAACCTAGAAAATGATCTGGCCCCACATTTTACCTTCTTGGCTTGACAATGACTTCAAATGTGAATTCATGAAACAACAAAAACCACAAACAAATTCTTCCTTCAACCATGGGATTATTAACTAAGTACTTCAAAAATGAGTGGTCTATAAAAAAACTTGAACGGACCTCCCAGCATGTAATGTTGGAACATCTAGAGAGAATATACCATCACTAAGGCTTCTCGTTCTGTGGTGGTATAGTTCCTCTCTGCATTAGAATTTTTTTTTCTTGCGAAATAGAAAGGGTGGTCCAAGTTTCCTTCCCCCAATTGCATTAAGATAGCACCCAAAGCGATCCTGGATGCATCAACATGGACATGGAATTTCTTATTCCAGTCAGGATAAACTAAAATCAATGCACTCGCAAGCTTCTCTTTCAATGTATCAAATGCAACATTACATTCAATGGACCACACTTGGATTCCTTAAGGAGCTTCTCCAGCAGGGACATAATAAAGCATAATTTCATATGAATCTATGATAATAACCAGTATGCCACAGAGCATAATGCAAATTTCGAACTCAGGTGGGGGGCGACATATTCAATATCATCGCAACTTTAGTAGGATCCACACAAAATCCCTCCTTGCAAACAATATGCCCCAATAGTGTTCCAAAAGGCACATCAAAAATGCATTTCTTTAAGTTCAATGATATTTGAAGTTTCCTGCACCTATCAAACATAACCCTGAACAAGCTAGGGTGGCTCTTGTAAAAATTGTAAACAGTCCAATCGTCCATTTAAACTTCCAGTAACTTGTGTATATATTCTAGAAAAATGTCAATAACAATACGATAGAAGACAACTGGAGCATTCTTCAACAAAAAAGGCATAACATTATATGCATACGACCCCTAATCAGTAGTGAATGTGGTCTTCTTCTTATCTTATTCTAAAATGAGTACACAATGATATCCTGAGAACCCATTAGCAAAGGAATACACCTTATTTCCCCCAACATTGTCCAATACTTCATCACTGAAAGGGGTGTGAAATGCATCTTGGACACATGCACTATTGAGAATACAATAATCAACACATGCCCTAATTTCATCTGAATCCTTATTATCCTAGATGAAAATGGGACTTGTCCATTCAGCTTCACCAATGGGGAATATAAGGCCGAAAACTAACATTTTATCAATTTCCTTTTTGAATTTCTCTTTGACTCGTGGACTCAACCTGTAAGGCTAGTGCTTAACGAGTTTCACACTTTGATTTAGTGCAATTTTCATTTCTCCCAAGTCACCTTTAATACCCTTCAATTCTGAGACAGAATAGGGGAAGATATCCTCATATTCTTTGAGTAATTTTAAGATTTACCACCTGGTCTGATCATCCCAGTAGTCCCCAATAGAGGCAAGCTTTGGTTTCTCTTCAGTCCCAATAGTCATCTTCGTCAATTTAAGTTGTTGCATGTGTGGAGCATCACAGACAGGATCCTCTTTGATTTTTTGTTCCCCTTTAGACTCTTTGAAAGATAGGTACCTTAACTCCTCTAAATGATCATCCAGGTCTTTGTTAACTTTACCACAAACAACATCTTCATGAAATCCTAATTCATACTAGTGTGCAAAGTCCCCATACCTGTTGCATTCTGCTAGTGTGCCCTCTCCCGAAGAAAAACACCTCTAATATCTCTAAGAACTTGTGTCATCTTATCATCAACATCATAAAAATAAAAGTCTCTACAAAACTGAGTTTTCAATACCTCCCAATCTATTGTCTGACATTTTATCTCCTCCTACAAATACCAAGGTTGTGGAATATTTCACAAAGAATGAATAAATAGATGTGGCCACATTTCAACCGCTAGACCATTAGCCTTCCATATAGAAGAACAATGGGCAACATGGTCTTGTGGAGAGGTATGGCCATTATAAAGAGGCATGTTGCTCAAAATCTCATTCTGCAGGGAAAATCGATATAATAAAACAAACTTAAAAGTTCTCCATTCTTGTAGTTGATCCCGGTGTTCTGCCGACCACCTTGTGGGAGTACCTTGCAAAGAAACACTCATTACATGGATCTGCTGACATTCTTCTATGCAAGAGTTAATTTCTTTAATAAAATCTACAACAAAATTAGTACCATTGAAAATAGGATACTTTCATACCTCAATACCAATCCATCAGATACATCAGACAGTAGCACAATGTCAAGAGTGGAGTTCATGGGCACCATATTACCAATCTTCCATTGCAACTTCAAAGCCAACTTCAGTACTTTGGATACTCCTCCAACTAATAAAGTTAGTTGTTGTGGGGTTAATGGAATCTTCTTGCTTTCCAGCAGCCAATTGATATATCTGATCTACTAAACTAGAGGATTCAACATCATCCACAGGTTCGGTAAATCTCAAACCTTGACATGGATCAAGAGGATGTATAATGCACATACCATCCACATCAAAAGTCACAGTTTCCCACTTTAAATCAATGACTACATAATTCTCAAAATCTTAGTCAATTCCCAACAAAGCCAGATATGGGTCTTTATCCCCATTAATATCAATAACCTCAAAATATGCATAATTTTTAACACCAGATATATACACCTCAATGTATTTCAGTCTGCCAATAGGGAGAATGCAATATTGGTTTTCAATCAACAACTAAATAAGGGAATAGACCAACTTGGGTTTCCTAAGAGTTTCCCAAGTTTTTCTTGGCAAAGCATTAACATTTGAACCCAAATCTAGCATGGATTCCTTGATTTAAAACCTTTCAATCTGAGCATCTACCCAAAAACCCCTTCCAGCCCTCTTCTTATTCCCCTGTACCTATCTAGAATGCCTCTTAGGTATATTTGCAGAAATCGTTTCTTCAAAGAACACATTCTCCTTAATTATAGTCTTCAACCTCTTCTACAACTGGCTAGTGACTTACTCATCATTCATAATATGTAAGAATAAATTTAAAAAATCCATTATATGTTGGGAATATTAAACAACATGTTTCTCCATATGTCCCTTTACTTTCTCTTGTAGTTCACTACAAGATTCCTATGAGTACATTAAGTGATGGAAGAGTTTGGTTGCATCCCTATAATACTCCTTTTGCTAGTTTGGATCATATGATTTCTTTGGAGATGCAATATCAGCTCTTGTCCTCTTTCCTCCTCTTGTGACAACATTGATATTATGATGTGTTGAAGGACTAGGATCCTGGGGCTCTAGATAGACTAAGTTAGCTCCCTTTGCCCGGTTTCGATCCTCACATCGAGCAATAAGTTCATGGAAGTATTCAGTTACATGTGTATTTACTCGACAACATGAACACCATAGTCTCCATGGCAAAGGCAATTCTCTCTTCACATGGCCTTCCTGATCACAATTATAGCATCTAATTGGGCCTCTTCCACCTGTCCTTCCTCCCCTTGGGGATCCTCATCCTCGTCCTCGAGGAGTCTCATTAACATGGAAAGAAGAATGGTTAAGATGGTCTACTAGAGAATCCAAGGAATGAAATTGAACTGTAAGGTGATTGGGGGATCCATATAGTTCACAAAACAAGTTATTTGGAACATTTGAATACTTCTGTAAAATAGGACATAGACGAGGTAAATGCCCAAAGCTTCGACATATATCACAGTAATTGTTTGCAGACATACTAGGTGGACTGAGAAGTGATTGGAACTGCGTATGACTTTGATAGGGAAGTGTGGATGAGATTTGCGTAACTTCCAAACACTGTGGTGATAGAGGTCCCATAGGCATACTACATAATCCTAGCCCTCTCATTAGTGGGCACTCTATAACATGGCGTCCTTCAACCTGACAGTGGGTAAACCAAACATGAGGTCTCGTCGGACTTGAAGGTGCTAGATATTTTAGCCTTTCTTCAATGTAGAAATTTGATTTTGGAAACCCATAATAGTACGATCTGTCGAAGGCCCACTGAATTTGTTATATTTTGAATAACCAACCATAGCCTCTATTTGCATTGCTTGTTCCAAGGGATCTTGAAGTGTGCTAACCTTCTGCTGAGATAGCGGAATCTGGGTCATTGGTAATATAGCCTTGATAAAGGCGTGTCTCTGACGATGGGGATCAATATGGTAAGGCAATTTACTAATAGAATCTTTGAATCATTGCATGCATTTCCAACTTGACTCCCTCTCCCTTTGGCAGATTTCCAGTAGCTCTGCCAATCCTTGTTGATTTAATTGCGATAAATTAAACTCCTACATAAATTATTGCTTAACCAAGTTTATAATAGCATTAGGGTTAGCATTAATCGATTTTATGAACCACCTCAATGCTCTATCCTGCAATGTGGTCTAAAACTTAATGAGCTTGGTAGCCTCACAGACGGACGATCTCTCTAAACAACTTCACAAAAATACAAATAATGCTCAAAATATTCACCCCCCTTCCTCTAAACTCAGGGTATCTAGTAAGTGATCTATCCCTTACTCCAGCCACGACTGGTTTCATTGTAGAAACAAGTATGAACGCTTGTGAACCTATTTGAAATAACTAAGTAAACTTGAATGACTAACACTACTAGAACTACTTTTACCTTGAAACATTGAATGAAATTTAACAAAATTGTGTACCTTTGAAAAGAGAAAATCAAGACTTTGATATAGTACTAGGGGAAGGTCAGGGGGAGGATGAATAGTCATTCTTCTATGATGCAGGGTTTTGTGTTTTGGTGTTGATTCATCTTCAAAGAAAATTTGCCTCATCACAAAACGTAAATCATCATCTACCAGTGTATCATCATCTGATATCCTGGTCAGTTGGAATTCTGTCTCACACGTCTAAAAACCTTCTACATGCTCATGCATCATAGTAACGCTTCTAATCCCTTCATTCCACTTCCACTTCAAATTCCACTGGATTCTCCCATTGTACCGGGAAAATAACTCTCTCTCCCCCTCACTCTCTTTTTGCAACTCCTGAGTCTCTATTTCCCTCTTGCACTCTGCCAAACTCCTCTCAACATTGCCTATGCACTGTAGTTCCTTTCTTCTAGGCATAATTTCCTGCAACTTCTTCTCGCACTACTCTTCAGTTATCCTTGCCCTGTGAAACACCCTGAAATCCCTTGCCTTCCACAACTCTTCTTGATTCATTGTAGGAATTCCTCCATCCTCCCATAGTGACACAACATTCCTCTCCCCTAATCCATACCCCCATTTGACATGGTTGGAAATCCAATAGATTGTCTTCAACCAACAATACCTTAATCCAACGTGGAATTTCCTTCAACAACCTTCCTCGTATTCCAAATTTGAATATGGCTTCTGCGCAGGAGAACGACTAATGATTTTTAGCTGAAATTCAATAATATAGCCTTCGAGAGTTGTGTTAACTCAAAATTCAATGGCTTTTGTCAATTATGTATCCAATCGATAAATATCGACCATATCTGCTATAGTCCAATTCCTATGAAACCTCATTTGTACCGGAATCCTCAATTTATGGTGAAAACGAGTTAGCCAATTTTCTAACTTCTTGGTAAATTTGCATCAAAAGATATTGTACTGATTGCAAGCAGGTTCAGAAAGCAATGTTTCTTCTTTGAACCACTTCAGTGCCTTCCGTCTCAGCTCTGTCTGCTGCAAAATAAAGTAATCAACCCTCTCATGCCACCATTTTTTGATATTCTGACAAATATATTAGGGCTGCATGATCTAAACCCCCTTTAAGAAACTCAAGGTCCCAGCAACATAACCATTTGTTGGAAGAAAAATTTAATTTGAAATTGACACAGGGTTCAACTAAGGATGCCAACAAAAAACCTGTGTAGTCTAGAACTTCACTGACATTTGCACCCCTTCGGAAAGAAGAAGAGTCTCAACTGAGGTGAGATAGAACTGTGAAGGGATATAGGGGATCTAGATATGATTAATTATGCGACTTTTGCAACTATTATAGCATTCATTCTCAACCATTTGATTTATACATTCAATAGGAATTAAACATATGCAGAAAATTTCAAAAGGGGCCCATAAATTACATAGATAAATATCAAAATTTCCATCTTCCTTATATCAGTAATCAGTAGAGAAAAATTTCATTACATCATCAGCATTATAACTTATGGAAGTTTCAGACTTGCGCTTAGTATCAAAATCCACAAATAATACATAAACAAAATATTACAAGCCCAAATCTTAGAAACTAAATAACTCTAGGCACTAGGCACCATATGTTCTCCTGGCTTGATCTGAAATTTGTGGCACTAGCTAAACTTGTTTCTCACTTTCTTCTGTCTTCTTTTATAGCCATGCTCGCTTGATCTGATACCTCACTCACTTAGTCCATGGTTTATTAATACCTAGGGCCATTACCTTGGTTTTTTGTTGACTGTGTCAAAATCGGCTCCTAGTTCCTCGGTACACTCCCTTATTTTCCGCTTAGGGATTTCCAAACCATCTTACAACCATTTTTGTTTTCCAATTCTCTATTTATGGTAGTTCCATCCAAAATGTCCTTCACAACTACTATTCCTTCAAAACCGAAGGACCCAATAATTCACATTACTTGTTCAATTTGATTTCCTCAGCTGACTTGGTCATTGATTGTGCCTTTCACTTCCCGAACAACTAAAGGACCTGGTTCATTCAATTTTGGTATGGAACTGGGCATGTTATGTCTCTCCAACCATTCTCGAGAATTTGAGCTTTCTCCATCTCTGTAAAGATCATAGAATTTGAAAATATCTGGAGTCTTCTACAGTTATGTGAAAGGATTTCTTCCATTTAATACAAAATGGCACCAGGAGTACTTCATTTTCTCATTTGGACAGATTGCATAGAAAATCCATGTCTAAAATAATATGCTCCACCAACTCATTTGAACAAATTATATGAATTAGTATAACACAATTTTGTTGGCCTTAACTGCTTTGCGTGAGTGAGATTCTTGTGATTCTGAGATTAATTTAAGTGTTTGCAGCACTTAACAGAGGTTTCGACATTTATTAGGCCTTTAAATATTGGCAGAATAACCACTAAATATATCCTATTTTGCCTAAGATGGCCTTAACACCAAATATGGTTTCACCTTTCAGTGTCAATTTAGGGGAGAGACGTCGGGGATTGGTTTAACTATTTCTTCAAACCCCTACAGGATGGTGGCCCAACTCGTTAGAGGCTTCACTAGGCAAGGTTCAAGGCCCGAGTATCCCTTTATTTTTATTTTTGTTATAACCCAAGTACACAAGAAAATTTCAACAAATTGACCACTTCGCAAAAACCTCGAGATCCTGCCACGTCATCTTGCTATGTCACAGTAACATCATCCAAGCCATGTGGCACCTCCTTAGTGGTGACATGTGTCACCCAAATTTGGCCCACTTGACCATCTAAAAATGTCAAAAACACATGCCACATGTCTTCTTCCTATGTTTCCATGCCACCCTATGTCGATGTCATTGATACCATGTGGGCACCTCCAAGTAGTGCCACCTATCACCCTTGCTAGCAAAGCAGTGCTTAGCACCTATAGCTTGTACCAAATAGGTTATGGGTCGACAGGTTAGTCCTTTGAACTCTTGTTGAAACTGCATAAATAACTGACCTCCCGACTATCTGACTTTTGAATAGGCCAAAGTACTAACTAGATCAGGGGTCAAGGCTCGAATGTCTGTATTGCCATTTTCCATTGATGTCAAAGATGGAGAGAAAATGGAAAGAGTATGGAGAGAGTATGGATATCAAATCAGCCTCAAAGTTATGGATATTTGGTTGAGCTTCATATCAATGCCAAAGGGAGATCATGTTGGTATTGTAGTGTTGACATTTATGTCAAAAGGGACTTAGAAGAGTTTTTCCTCTATTGATGTCAACTTGGATTATATCTCATCCTCTATGATTGGTACAAAAGTTGCAGGAGGATACAAAGGTACCTGCCAAGGTGTATCTTTATGTTGATTCCTTGATGATTGCAAAGGACATATTTGGAGGCCTTTTCATGATTATCAGAGACTTGTCATGAGTTTTCAAAGATTCTTGAGGTTTAGGAGGTGCTTAAAGAGGTTCATGAATAGGTTTTGAAAGATTGAAGTAGAGTAGATGGATGAAAGGAGTCTTGCTCAGGGTAACACAGGTAATATGAATGAAACATGTGTTAGGAGAAAGGATAACATAGGTAATACGAAGAAACCTAAATTAGTAACTCACTACCTGAAGATAACACCTACATTACACTTTGTAAGTGAGTGTTTCTGGATTCTGTGTGCACTGAAGACATTTCCAGAGGTATTTTGGATAGTAATTGCACTTGGTAATTGACTAAAGAGTTTGACGAAATCTTATTGAAGTTTGTTAAAGTTGTATATATGTTGAGCCCCAGAACTACCTCTCTTCTACACGATTTCCTAAACCCTTTTCTTCTATTTTCCCATATCAGTGCCTCATAAGCTATCAAAAATTGTTACATGTTGATTTCAAGAGTGCATTTGAGTGTTTTCCAAATTATATCATTGTGTGTGATATTTGATCTAGGTTTTGTTTATTAGCTACAGAATGTAGCCACTTTCCGTAGCTAACTCGTAATTCCGCAGTCGTGTTCATTGTTCTGTAGGTTACAGGTGTCGGCAGGAGAAATGAGATACATGGGTAGCTCAGAAATGATCCACACATGGATGAGGTTCTATCTACTTAGCCAAGTTCATGAATAAATGTACCGGTCAAAGGGTGGTCAACAGAGAGTCCTGCGTCAACTAGGACTTTGTTCCAACACTCAAAGAAGCCCAAAGTCGTTCCTGAACTCATGGATACTTTTTTTCCACCTGCAGGCCATCTCCATAACGCAATCCAACATCCACCTTGCGTAGATTTACTGTTCATGGCAACCGAGAGGTTGAACTTCCGGATTCTACCTATTCACGTGTCCATTGCTGAAGAATTTTCTCCAAAATACAGTTATCTATTTACTCTATAAATATAAGCATTTGCAACGCAAATAGTTAGTCTTGTTACTGTTGTTTTAGCGTTATTTTTCTGTTGTAACCGAGAGACATATCCTCTATTTCATAATAGAAAAAAAAATGTTTTTCACATGACTGTTTAAGCGTGGATTCAAGTGACAGCGTGTTAATCCGAAGCTGTGCAGAGGGCCCCTGCGTGGCTAAGGTTCTTCTTTTGTTTTATATAGTTTTTCATGTATATTTCCTCTTATTTAAGCTATACATTTCTCATATTTTGTTCATGGTTTTAATCGTTCTAATCCTGTACATGATTTTGCAGCTTGTTATGTTTTCCACTAACACTGATCAGTGCATTTCAGAATAGGTTATGCTCGAGCATTTTCATAGTTTTATGCACCAAGTGGTTATCTAATACTTGCTTCCTCTGCTGAACTTTAGTTTTCAATTCCAGTTGTTATGCTTTTATTTAAGTGAGATTTGCTTACTGCTTTTAGATAGTTTAGATATCAGTTCTTCATGCTATATGATGATATCTCCGGAGCCTTTAGCTTAATCCCATTTTCGAAGCTAATTGGTGAGCTATTGTGATTAAAAGTGAAGTAATTTGATTTTTATTTCATTAGTCTGCAAGTAGATAGTTTAGATATCAGTTCTTCATGCTATATGATGATATCTCCAAAGCCTTTAGCTTAACCCCATTTTAGAAGTTAATTTGCGAGCTATTGTGATTATAGGTGAAGTAATTGATTTTTCTTTCATTAGTTTGCAATTAGCTAATCTAAATGTCATTCTTTCATGCCATATGATGATATTTTCAGAGTCTTTAGCTTAACCCCGTTTTAGAAGTTAATTGACGAAATATTGTGATTATGGGTGAAATCAGTGACTAGTTTTTAGCTTCTTTATTTTTTTGGTTTTGAGTGAAGTAGTTTATTAGATTTCCATTCTGTAATTAGGATAGAAAACAGAGACAGTAACTTCATTTTCAGTACTTCATCTTTTTCTTGATTTATGTATCTGCATGTTTACATTCTTGTTCAAAGTTCTGATTTTGTAGACAACATGTTTTGAGATCTTTGAAGTTCTAAGTTTGGAAATTACCATAAGAAGCATGAACCTTGTCTTCAATTAAACATCCACACTTGATCTTTAAAAGTATTCTTAAAACTTTAGAACAGGATTTCCATTTGCATTAAACACTTTAGGATAACAACAAGAACAAAACCCCAAAACAAGATAAAAACTGAAAACAACGAGGTAAGAAAAGGGTTGTCTTGCACATAAAGTGCACTACACTTTATCAATTTACGACTCCCGGATTGATAACTTATGTAGCAATTTAGAACACACTAAATTGACTAAACATTTTGGTGTCGTTTCCGGGGATGTGTAACTAGGTAGCCTATTTCCTAAATTCAAAACAAAAGGGAAAAATTAATAATTTCTTGAAGTATGCTCTCCTCTTGCACCTAGTGTGATTTGGAGGATCAAAAAAGAGAATTAAGAGTTCAATAATTTCTTGAGTATGCTCTCTTCTTACACCTAGTGTGATCTAGAAGATCAGAAAAATGATTATTAGCCCAATTAAAAAAAAAAAATCATCAAAAAAAAATGACATGCATAGAGAAAGAGATTCTAGGGGAAGGTTTATAGCTAGGGGAAAAAGTTCAATTTTTACAACTCCAACTACTTCAAGGAATAGACAAGATACACCTCCATCCCAAACTCATACTCCCAGCCTTAGGATTCCTAGAATTCAAGGGGCAGCAACTGAATTAGAAGATTCTCCCACACTATCTACTAACTCTGACCTAGGAGAAGAACCTTTCTTCACTTCCATAGGGGATCTTATTGTAGTAAAAGAAGTAGAATTACCTAGAGAAGAAGAAGAGGTAGAGATTCTCTCTCATCATCTATTAATAGAAGAAACAGAAGATTCTGAGGAAACTATCATGGCAGAAGAGGTACAAGATGGAGAATTTTTACTATTTGGAGGACGGGGTAGAGGTAGAGGTAGAGGAAATAATGGAGGTGGTAGAGGTAACAATGGAGGAGGTAGAAGTAATAATGGGGGAAATAGGGAAGGAGATAACTCATTTGGATTCCCTATAGTCGATGAGGAAACCCATACAACAATGAAAAACATTTTACCATCTGTCCTCCCAAACTTTTATGAATTGCGAAGTGAGGATCCTGAAACATTTTTATTTGAGTTTGAAGTCTTATTCCGAACCTATGACTACCTAGAAGACTCTCAAAAACTCAAACTGTTCCCTTCAACATTGAAAGGGGTTGCTCTGAAATGGTTTATGGGATTAGTCACTCAATCTATTAGGAATTGGAATGATATGAGGCAGACATTTTTGGATAGATATCTGGATTATTGTATGCCTTCTAATCATAAGAATGAGGTATTCAAATGATGCAAAAATAAGATGAGAACTTGGAGGATTTGCTTAAAAGGTTTCAATACAACTTAAAGAGAGCAAAAATGACCAATTTAGATGAGAAAACCTTGAAATCCCTTTTATTGAAAGCCATTAGAGATGAATAGATAGACATTTTAAACATGATGGGGAAGGGAGATATCTCTCAACTTCCACTAAGTGACATAGCTGAACTATGTGTCCATCTCTCAAGGGGAAAATCTAAAACTGGAAAAGGGCCTAGATATCCTTCTCTTATAAGAGCAAACAAATCTACAACTGGAACAGTAAGTAGGGCAGAGATTGGCAATATGCTTGACAAGTTCAAAATTGATATTCTAGGGAGCCTTAGTGAATAGCTAGACACCCTCAAAATTCAAAATAAGCAGAAAATAGAAGTGGATGCCTTGGCCATCTTTTTCCCAAAATGTAGAAAGAAACATGCTCTAAGAGATGCAAAAGTTATAGAAACATGTATGATTTGCTCAGAAAGTCATAAGACCAAGGATTGTCCTTTAATTCCAGGACCTAAAGTTGTCTTTTAGGAGGACCCAAATTCAATAGAATATCTTTGTTTTGTTTCAAGAAGACCTTGGCAAGGGCAACAAAATAAAGGATTTAACAATCCTATGAATTTTCAGCCCCCACCAAATTGGAATTCTTGGCAACAACCTTGGCCTCAACCTCAAAATCAGTATCAATCTCAATCATGGGCACAAGGGGTACAAAATCCTTATGGGAGATTTGCTCAATATTATCAATATCCTCCATCTTATTAGGGCTATCCTCTCCCACAAAACTAACAACAAAATCCACAACTTCCAAATCAAAACCCACAACTTTCATTACCATTTCCACAACAACAACCTCCTCAACAAAACCAAAATCCTCAACTCTTACTTCCATTTCAACAGAAGCCAAATCAACTACCAGACCAACCATTACCAAATCCCAACAACAAAAGCCCTCAGAATGCTTACATGGTAGAAGGACAACAATTTCCTATCTATATGATTGTTCCTCTAGATCTTAATGATGTTCAACTTAGATCTAGTAGGATTTTAGAGAAGAAAAAGCCTTCTATAGATGTTCAAGAGCAAGATGCTTCTAAGGAGGATTCTCTGAAAGTCAATAAAAGTTTTGAAGAAGCATCCCTTCAAAACCCAACCATTCAAAAAGAAAAAGAAAAAGATTCAACCCCCACAACTCCTATAGTTAAGCAACCTGCATCTACATCCACACTTCCTTTTCCTGAGAGATTACAAATTGACAAGGGGGTGGAAAAACAAATCTTGTTGCTTAACTATGATTTTCTAGATGAATTAAAGAATGTCTATATCAAGATTCCCTTGCTACAAGCCATTATAGAGACTCCTATTCCAGCAAAACCAATAAAGGACTTGAGTATCAAAAAACCAGGTAGGAAACCAAGAGACACAAAAATAATCCACTTGGTAGGAAAGATAGCAGATATCATGATGGGAAATATTACCATACATAAATATGTGGATCCAGGTAGTCCAATTGTCAAAACACACATAAATGGGATATAAATTCCAAATACATTGATTGACTTAGGGGTTGCTATAAACATTATGAGTAGACAAACTATGGAACAACTTAAACTTCCTAATCTTCTTTTTACACCTACTTTACTGCAACTTGCAAATAGATCAGTAATCAAACGAGATGGTGTACTAGAAGATATTTGGTTTGCTTAGATTCTTGGGAATATCAAATAGATTTTATGATTTTGACTCCCAAGAATAATTTAGGAGGACACCCACTCATTTTAGGAAGACCTTGGCTAGCCACAACTGATGCTTTTATTAGTTGTAGATATGGTGACATGTACATTTCTTATGGTATTTCAACAAAGAAATTCACTTTGTATCCTCCACCAAAAGAAATTACAGAAGTAGGAGATAATGAATGGGTCGATGATGAAGATACTATACAACTTGTCTTTACTCTCTCTGAAGTTAGTGAAGATAGTCAAATTTAGATTCTGATATTGAATACTTGTCATCAAGGAAAATGTCTCTCTACTTTATGGAAGAGTTTGGAAGTTTTGCAGTTGAAATTTTTCCAAGTAAAACATTGAATATCAACAAAAATTTGGAAAAGTTACAACAGGAAGAGCTAACCAAAATCTTACAAAAACAATTGTTGCATTTGCATGGGAGTATACTAATATGAAAGGTATTGACCCTAAGACTTGCATCCATCATACTATATTGAGGAAAACAATAGACCAATCAGACAACCTCAGAGAAGGATGAATCCAAATCTTAGGGAGATTGTGAAAGAAGAGCTCCAAAAATTACTCAATGTGAACTTCATTTACCCAATCTCAGATAGCCGATGGGTTTATCCCTTGGTGATAGTACCCAAAAATAATGGTAAATGGAGGGTGTGCTTTGATTATAGGGAATTGAATAAAGCAACTTTGAAGGATGATTTTACTTTGCCCTTTATCGATCAAGTATTAGATACATTAGCAAGCAAAAAGTACTTTTCATTTCTGGATGGTTTTAGTGGTTATAATCAAATTGACGTAGCACCTGAAGATCATGATAAAACCACATTTACTTTTCCATGGGGAACTTTTGCCTACCGAGTGCTTACTTTTGGATTATGCAATGCACCAGCCACATTCCAAAGAGAGGTACTAGGAATTTTTTCTGATCTAATCCATGATTGTGTGGAGGTATATATGGATGAATTTACAGTCTATGGTAATACATTTGAATAAACCTTGGAAAATTTGGAAAGAGTCCTTATAAGATGTAAAGAAGCAAACCTTTCATTAAGCCATGAAAAATGCTTTATGATGTTTATTAAAGGTATTGTTTTGGGACATCATATTTTAGGGGATGGGATTAAAGTAGACAAATCAAAAGTTGAAGTCATCTCCAAGTTACCTATTCCAAATTGTCAAAAAGATGTTAGAAGTTTTCTAGGATTTACTGGATATTATAGAATATTTATAGACAACTTTACCAAAATAGCAGCTTCACTCTTCAAACTGCTTACAAAAGACCATGATTCAAATGGAGTCCTAATTGCCAATCAGCATCTGAAGCTTTGAAAACAAGAATATCTGAAGCACCTATCTTGAGAGGACTAAATTGGAAACTCCCTTTCCATATTTCTACAGATGCTTCAAATACAGCTCTAGGAGCTGTATTGGGACAAAAAGACTTGGTTCCTTATGCCATTTACTACACCAGTAAAAATTTGACTCCCACTAAGTTGAATTATATTGTGACTGAAAATGAGTTCTTAGCTGTTATTCATGCAATTAATAAGTTCAGACATTATATAACATGCTATGAAACTTTTATTCACACTGATCATTCTGAAATTAGATATCTAATGAAAAAAGCTGCTAATAATGGCAGAGTTACAAGGTGGCTCCTACTTTTACAGGAATTCAATATTACTGTGTTAGATAGACCAGGAAAACAAAACATAGTTACTGATTTCTTGTCTATAATTTAGAATATCAAAGAGGATTCTCCTGTAGATGATAAGTTTCCTGATGAATACTTATTTGTAGTAACTAATAAAACTCCTTGGTTTGCAGATATGGCTAACTATTTGGTTACAGGGAAACTACCTCCACATTTATTTCCTAGTGAAAGAAGAAATATTATTCAGGAAAGTTCAAGATATTCATGGATTTCTAACGAATTGTTTAAAACGGGGCTAGACTTTGTGATCAGAATATGTGTCAAGGAAGATGAAATGCCTAATATTCTCAAAGCATTTCATGATGAACCATGCGGTGGACACTTTTCTAAGAAGAGGATAGCCTATAAAATACTTTCTTTAGGATATTATTGGCCATTCCTCTTCAAAGATGCAAAGAAATATGTCAATAGGTGTGACAGTTGCCAAAGGGTAGGGAAACATACTCGTTCAAATGAAATTCCATTACGACCTCAGGTACTCATCGAACCCTTTGAAAAATGAGCTTTAGACTTTATTGGACCTATTAATCCTCCATCTAAACAAAAAAAGTATATATTTGTATGTACTGATTATGTCACTAAATGGGTAGAAGCCAAAGCATTATTTTCTGCTACTGAAAATTCAGTAGTTAATTTTCTTTATGAGGATGTTTTTACTCGCTTTGGTGTTCCAAGAGAAATTGTGACAGATCAGGGAAGTCAATTCACATCCAGAATGATGGAGAAGCTGATGGAAGAGCATAAAGTCAAGCATAGGAAATCCACTCCTTATCATTCGCAAGCAAATGCTCAAGTGGAGTCTACAAACAAAGTAATTGAAGGCATCATTACCAAGACTGTGCATCTACATAGAAGAGATTGCGCAGAAAGGCTTCCTGAAGCCTTATGGGCCTATAGAACTACATGGAGGAACACAACAGGAAACACTCCCTATGAACTTGTTTATGGGAAGGAATTTGTGCTTCCCATTGAGTTTCAAGTCAAAACTTTCAAGATGGCAGTTCAATTGGGAATGGATCTATCAAAAGCCCAAAAGCATAAACTGGAGCAGTAGAATGAACTAGATGAGATCAGACAAGAAGCAATTCAAAGAATTGATCTAGTTCAACATCAAAGAGCTAAGTGGCATGACAAATACATTAAGGAAAAAAGTTTCAAGAATGAGATTGGGAATTGCTATTTGATTTCAAATTCAAAGATTTTCAAGGTAAATTTTAGACTCATTGGCTTGGGCCATATGAGATTGAAAACGTTTTTAGCAATGGAACAATAAGAATCAAAACAATTGATGAGCATCAAACTCCTCTCATTGTGAATGGTCACCGGTTGAAGATTTATCAAGGAGGAGTTTATCAAAATATTTCAAGATAATTCTACAATGAGGCTGGTGAAGAAGAATCATTCTTCTCCACCAGCCTAGTTTTTGTTCTTTTCATAATGATCTAAAATAATAATAATAATAATAATAATTAATAAGCCTGAAAACCAATCACTAATTGGCAGCCTTATACAGAAAATACAGGGCGAAAATCAGAAGCTTATAACGCCCTCTTTTTTCGAAAACAAATTCTCATTTCACTCATAGTTATTTCATTTCATTCCATTTCATTTCACTCCATCTCGCCACCACATTCCATCAATAAATTTCCTTTTAGTTTTATCTTCATGTTCACCTTTCAATATATCATTCATACAGTCATTTTTCATTTCCTTTCATTTCCATCCATTTCGCCAAGTCATATGTTATTCACTATGTCAGTTTTCGCAACTGAATTCTAAATCCACAGCTGATTGTTGATTCTGTAGCTAATCCTCTGTTACTCTGCAGTGACAGCCAAGTGATTAGCCAAATAATGATAAAAGCAAGATGCAGGTATGGAAGAGGAATATCTTTTAAAGATGTTAGCACCTAAAATCACCTACAGAGGCAGCGAATTAAAAGTTAGCCAAATGAAAGAGTTATGATTCCAAGGTATGAGAAAAACCATTTTCAAATAGAATTTCAAACACATAATTTGTATAGTTTGTAAATCACAAGCTCCATAATGTGTAATGATTTGACTTGATAGCTGCCTCAACTCCACCATATCCTCCACATTAATCCTAATGGTCTCATAATCCTCTCCCGAGTTTAACTCGTACTTAGTCGTACATCCGCATTACACCTGTCAAAACGGCTAATCATGCAAACGTGAGCTGATTGGCTACAAATCTCTTGCATTGACGTTCCAATCCGTAGCCTTTTTATGAACCCATTGACGTCCACTCCACAGCCTTTTATTTCAAACTCTGTTCAGTTTCGCCAGTTTCACTCTGCCTCCACACTTTCACACTGGGTTTTACAATTTTTGGTTCATGGTTTATTTTACACAGACTTCTACTACATGAACACACTCTCATTGCATGCTCCTCATTCTTCCCGCTTTGTAACCATTGGTTTTCTCCACATCCCTCTTCCATTTTCTGCTCACATAACCGTTTTGCTCCCGTAAAACTATCATCTACAGAGGTATCTTCGCAGTAAGAGAGAGGAATGGGTCTTATAGTGAGAATAGAGCCTGAAGGAGCTAAATTTATGGAGGGATACCTTCAACTAAAGAGAAGATTGAGGAAGGCAAGATGGTTGTAGTTTATTCAGAAGTTCAAAGGTCATAATAAGGAAGTCACAAAAACGTTTGCAAGATCCTTCAATTGTATGGAAGTCAAAATTGGGGACATGAAATTTCCAGTAACAGAGTCATCCATTGCAGCAGCAACAGAGCTTCCACAAGAAGGAGAATGATGGTTTAAGAATAAGAACTTCAATGAAAAGGTCTAAAGGGTTATTCTTCGTAATCCAGGTATGGACGTATCAATTTTTAAACGAGGAATCCCTGTTTCAGCCTTAAAGGAAAAATGGACTAGTCTGTTGCTAATAATTCAAAAAATCATTACATGCGAGGGCAAGTATGACTCCATGTACATGTACCACATAAGATTATTAATGAATTTCTTGGAGAATGAAACCATCAATCTTCCTCATTTCTTGTTGAGTAGTTTGAGAAAAATATCTACTACATTGCAAAAGAATATAGTTGATATAGAGCATCACCTCTATCACCATGGCCTTATTAAGATTTTGGTTGAGAATCAATTGAAAGAAAGGAAAGATACATGGGAAAAATTCCTAGTTCGAAATTTCTTCCAAGATCCTCCTGAAGTGCCTGAGGGAAGTTCAACAAAGAAAAGTAGGAGGAAAAGAAAAAATTTAACAATACAAGATACTCCTACTAGTGTGACCAAGGAAACCAGTAAAGAAGAAATTCTTTCTGAAACATTGACTGAGGTTAGAAAACAAGTATAGCGGAAAGGAAAGAGGAACATTAAAGATATTTACCAGACTCCTGAGCCTTCTTCAAAAGAAGAGCAAGTGCTTTCTGAGAGACTAATTCATCTTAAGAAACTATCAACTAAGGCAAAAGAAAAAGGAAAGGAGAAACATAGCATAGAAAAGGGAGACACAAGCTCACAAGGTTTAAGAAGGAGCTCTAGATTAAAGGGAAAATTGAAGAAAACACAAATCAAAGGAGATCACTTCATAGACCTAGGAGGTGAAACTCCAGATCAGTCACCAGAAAACACTCCTCCCGATCACAGTCCACAGTATTCTCCTTCTCCCCAATTAGATTTTGAAACTAGTCCAAGGAAGACAACGCCAGAAATTGATCGAACTTGGCAACAGATGTAGGAATTCATTGAATCATTGGAAAAGAATACAACAGGACATGGGACTTCATCCAATCAGCCAAGTACAACTCAGGAAACTTTGATCTAGTCATTAAAACAAGAGATTTATGAGCTGGAAGTCTTGAACAGACATATCCAAAAGAAAAATCAAACATTAAAAGAGCAAAATAAATTGGAAAAAATTATCCATGACAATACCATGCTGCATTTAGGATTATGGCACAAGAAAAATAGAAAACTGAAGAAGAAAAATAGAAAGTTGAATAGAGCCCTCATCAATCTCAAGTATAGATGCCTCATGATGAAGCCCAGGATGACAATGACAACAAGGAAGAAGAAGAAAAGGCTAGATGTCTTAGCAAGAGTCTCAGAATAGATGAATTGAAGAAAGGACAGTTACAGTTTTGGTTGCATGAGGACATGCAACATCTTCACAGTGGGTTGAGCCCCAGAACTACCTCTCTTCTACACAATTTCCCAAACCTTTTCTTCTATTTTCCCATATCAGTGCCTCATAAGCTATCAAAAGTTGTTACATGTTGATTTCAGGAGAGAATTTGAGTGATTTCCAAATTATATCATTGTGTGTGTTATTTGATCTAGGTTTTGTTTATCAGCTACGGAATGTAGCTACTTTCTACAGCTAACTCACAATTCTGCAGTTGTTTTCATTGTTCTATAGGTTACAGGTGTCTGCAAGAGAAACGAGACACATGGGTAGCTCAGAATTGATCCACACATGGATGAGGTCCTATCTGTTTAGCCAAATTCGTGAAGAAAGGTACCGGTCAAAGGGTGGTCAACAAAGAGTCTTGTGTCAACTAGGATTCTGTTCCAGCACGCAAAGAAGCCTGAAGCCGTTCCTGAACTCATGGATCCATTTTTGCCACCTGCAAGCCATCTCCATAATGCAATCCAACATCCACTTTGCGTTGATTTACTGTTCATGGCAACCGAGAGGCTAAACTTCTAGATTCTGACCTATTCACGTGTCCATTACTGAAGAATTTTCTCCAAAATACAGCTCTCTATTTCCTCTATAAATATAAGCATATGCAATGCAAATAGATAGTCTTTTTACTGTTGTTTTAGCATTATTTTTCTGTTGTAACCGAGAGACATATCCTTTGTTTCATAATAGAAAAAACTCTGTTTTCACATGACTGTTTAAGCGTGGTTTGAAGTGACAGCGTGTTAATCCAAAGCTGTGCAGAGGGCCCCTGCGTGGCTGAGGTTTTTCTTTTGTTTTATATAGTTTTTCATGTATATTTCATCTTATTTAAGTTGTACATTTCTCATGTTTTGTTTATGGTTTTAATCGTTCTAATTTTGTACATGATTTTGCAGCTTGTTATGTTTTCCACTAACACTGATCAGTGCATTTCAGAATAGGTTATGCTTGAGATTTTTCATAGTTTTTTGCATCAAGTGGTGATCTGGGACTTGCTTCCTCTGCTGAATTTTAGTTTTCAATTCCAGCTGTTATGCTTTTATTTAAGTGAGATTTTCTTACTGCTTTTAGATAGTTTAGATATCAGTTCTTCATGCTATATGATGATCTCTTCGGAGCCTTTAGCTTAACCCTGTTTTAGAAGTTAATTAGCGAGCTATTGTGATTATAGGTGAAGTAATTTGATTTTTCTTTCATTAGTCTGCAAGTAGATAGTTTAGATATCAGTTCTTCATGCTATAGGATGATATCTCCGGAGCCTTTAGCTTAACCCCGTTTTAGAAGTTAATTGGCGAGCTATTGTGATTGTAGGTGAAGTAATTGATTTTACTTTCATTAGTATGCAATTAGATAATTTAAATTTCATTCTTTCATGCCATATGATGATATTTCTGGAGTCTTTAGCTTAACCCTGTTTTAGAAGTTAATTGACGAAATATTGTGATTATGAGTGAAATCAGTGACTAGTTTCCAACTTCTTTATTTTTTTTGGTTTTGAATGCTATAGTTTGTTATATTTTAATTCTGTAATTAGGATGGACAGCAGAAACAATAACCTCATTTTCAGTACTTCATCTTTAGCTTGATTTATGTAGGTACATGTTTACATTCTTGTTCAAAGTTCTGATTTGTAGACAACATGTTTTGAGATATTTGAAGTTCTAAGTTTAGAAATTACCATAAGAAGAATAAACCTTGTCTTCAATTATACATCCACACTTGATCTTTAAAAGTATTCTTAAAAATTTAGACTAGGATTTCCATTTGCATTAAACATTTTAGGCGACCAACAAGAAAAAAACCCCAAAACAAGATAAAAACTTAAAACAGTGAGGTAAGAAAAGGGTTGTCTTGCACATACAGTGCACTACACTTCATCAGTTTATGACTCCCGGATTGATAACTTATGTAGCAATTTAGGACACACTAAATTGACTAAACATTTTGGCGCCCTTTCCAAGGAAGTGTAACTAGGTAGCTTATCTCTTAAATTCAAAAAAGGAGAAAAATTAATAATTTCTTGAAGTATGCTCTCCTCTTGCACCTAGTGTGATTTGGAGGATCAGAAAAGAGAATTATTAGTTCAACAATTTCTTGAGTATGCTCTCTTATTGCACCTAGTGTGATCTAGAAGATCAGAAAGAGGATTATTAGCCCAATTTAAAAAAAAAAATCATCAATAAAAAATAAAAAAATGACATGCATAGAGAAAGAGATTCTAGGGGAACGTTTATAGCTAGGGGCAAAAGTTCAATTTTTACAACTCCAACTACATCAAGGAATAGACAAGATACACCTCCATTCCAGACTCGTGCTCCCAGCCTTAGGATTCCTGGAATTCAAGGAGCAGCAACTGAATTAGAAGATTCTCCCACACTATCTACTAAATCTGACCTAGGAGAAGAACCTTTCTTCACTTCCATAAGGGATCCTATTGTAGTAAAAGAAGTATAATTACATAGAGAAGAAGAAGAGGTAGAGACTCTCTCTCATCAACCATTGATAAAATAACCAGAATATTGTGAGGAAACTATCATGGCAGAAGAAGTACAAGATGGAGAATTTTCACTATTTGGAGGAGGGGGTAGAGGTAGAGGTAGAGGAAATAATGGAGGTGGTAGAGGTAACAATAGAGGAGGTAGAGGTAATAATGGGGGAAATAGGGAAGGAGATAACTCATTTGAATTCCCTATAGTCGATGAGGAAACCCATACAACAATGAAAAACGTTTCACCATATGTCCTCCCAAACTTTTATGGATTGTGAAGTGAGGATCCTGAAACATTTTTATTTGAGTTTGAAGTCTTATGCCGAACCTATGACTATCTAGAAGACTCTCAAAAACTCAAACTGTTCCCTTCAACATTGAAAGGGGCTGCTCTGAAATGGTTTATGGGATTAGTCACTCAATCTATTAGGACTTGGAATGATATGAGGCAGGCATTTTTGGATAGATATCTGGATTATTGTATGCCTACTAATCATAAGGATGAGGTATTCAAAATGGTGCAAAAAGAAGATGAGAAATTGGAGGATTTTCTTAAAAGGTTTCAATACATCTTAAAGATAGAAAAAATGACCAATTTAGATGATGAAACCTTGAAAGCCCTTTTATTGAAAGCCATTAGGGATGAAAGGATAGATATTTTAAACATGATGGGGAATGGAGATATCTCTCAACTTCCACTAAGTGACATAGCTAAACTATGTGTCCATCTCTCAAGGGGAAAATCTAAAACTGGAAAAGGGCCTAGAGATCCTTCTCTTATTAAAGAAAACAAATCTGCAACTGGAACAGTAAGTAGGGAAGAGATTCGCAATATGCTTGATGAGTTCAAAACTGACATTCTAGGGAGCCTTAGTGAACAGTTAGACACCCTCAATATTCAAAACAAGCAGAAAACAAAAGCGAATGCCTTGGCCATCTTTTTTCCAAAATGTAGAAAGAAACATGCTCTAAGAGAATGTCCCTTAGATGCAAAAGTTTTAGAAACATGTATGATTTTCTCATAAAATCATGAGACCAAGGATTGTCCTTCAATTCTAGGACTCAAAGTTGTCTTTCAAGAGGACCCAAATTTAGTAGAATCTCTTTGTTTTGTTTCAAGAAGACCTTGGCAAGGGCAACAAAATCAAGGATTTAACAATCCTATGAATTTTCAGCCCCCACCAAATTGGAATTCTTGGCAACAACCTTGGCCTCAACCTCAAAATCAGTATCAATCTCAAACATGGGCACAATGGGTACAAAACCCTTATGGGAGATTTGCTCAATATTATCAATATCATCCATCTTATCACGGCTATCCTCTCCCACAAAACCAACAACAAAATCCACAACTTCCAAATCAAAACCCACAACTTTCATTACCATTTCCACAACAACAACTTCCTCAACAAAACCAAAATCCTCAACTCTTGCTTCCATTTCAACAGAAGTCAAATCAACTACCAGCCCAACCATTACCAAATCCCAAAACCAAAAACCCTCAGAATGCTTACATGGCAGAAGGACAACAATTTCCTACCTATATGATTGTTCCTCTAGATCTTAATGATGTTCAACTTAGATCTGGTAGGATTTTAGAAAAGGAAAAGCCTTTTATAGATGTTCAAGAGCAAGATGCTTCTAAGGAGGATTCACTGAAAGTTGATAAAAGTTTTGAAGAAGCATCCCTTCAAAACCCAACCATTCAAAAAGAAAAAGAAAAAGAGTCAACCCCCACAACTCCTATAGTTAAGCAACTTGCATCTACATCCACACCTCCTTTTCCTGAGAGATTACAAATTGACAAGGGGGTGGAAAAACAAATCTTGTTCCCTGACTATGATTTTTGAGATGAATTAAAGAATGTCTGTATCAAGATTCCTTTGTTACAAGCCATTAGAGAGATTCCTGTTCTAGCAAAACCAATAAATGAGTTGAGTATCAAAAGACCAGGTAGGAAACCAAGAGACACAAAAAGAATCCACCTGGTAGGAAAGATAGCAGATATCATGATGGGAAATATTACCATGAAGAAATATGTGGATCCAGGTAGTCCAATTGTCAAGACACACATAAATGGGATAGAAATTTCAAATACATTGATTGACTTAGGGACTGCTATAAACATTATGAGTAGACAGACTATAGAACAACTTAAACTTCCTAATCTTCTTTTTACATCTACTTTACTGCAACTTGCAGATAGATCAGTAATAAAACTAGACGGTGTACTAGAAGATATTTCGGTCTCCTTAGATTCTTGGGAATATCCAGTAGATTTTATGATTTTGACTCCCAAGAATAATCTAGCAGGACACCCTCCCATTGTAGGAAGACCTTGGCTAGCCACAGTTGATTCTTTTATTAGTTGTAGATCTGGTGACATGTACATTTCTGATGGTAGTTCAACAAAGAAATTCACTTTATATCCTCTGGCAAAAGCAATTACAGAAGTAGGAGACAATGAATGGGTCGATGATGAAGATACTATACAACCTGTCTTTACTCTCTCTGAAGTTAGTGAAGATAGTCAAATTTTGAATACATTAGAAAATTTTGAAACATCTTTAGAATATGATCACACACACTTTCAGTTAGATTCTGATATTGAATACATGTGATCAAGGTAAATGTCTCTTTACTCTATGGAAGAGTTTGGCAGTTCTGCAGTTGAAATTTTTCCAGGTAAAAGATTGAATATCAAAAAAAATTTGGAAAAGTTACAACAGGAAGAGCTAACCAAAATTTTAGAAAAACATTCTGCTACATTTGCATGGGAGTATACTGATATGAAAGGTATTGACCCTAAGATTTGCATCCATCATATCTATATTGAGGAAAAGAGTAGACCAATCAGACAACCTCAGAGAAGGATGAATCCAAATCTTAGGGAGATTGTGAAAGAAGAGCTCCAAAAATTACTCAATGTGAACTTCATTTACCCAATCTCAGTTAGCCGATGGGTTTATCGCTTGGTGATAGTATCCAAAAATAATGGTAAATGGAGGGTGTGGATTGATTACAGAAAATTGAATAAAGCAACTTTGAAGGATCACTTTCCTTTGCCCTTTATCGATCAAGTATTAGATACATAAGCAGGCAAAAAGTACTTTTCATTGCTGGATGGTTTTAGTGGTTATAATCAAATTTGGGTAGCACCTGAAGATCAGGATAAAATCACATTTACTTGTCCATCGGGAACTTTTGCCTACTGAGTGCTTCCTTTTGGATTATGCAATGCATGAGCCATATTCCAAAGAGCAGTACTAGGACTTTTTTCCGATCTAATCCATTTTTGTGTGGAGGTATATATGGATGATTTTACAGTCTATGGTAATACATTTGAAGAAACCTTGGAAAGTTTGGAAAAATCCCTTATAAGATGTAAAGAAACAAACCTTTCATTAAGCCATGAAAAATGCTTTATGATGTTTACTGAAGGTATTGTTTTGGGACATCATATTTCAGTGCATGGGATTAAAGTAGACAAATCAAAAGTTGAAGTCATCTCCAAGTTACCTATTCCAAATTTTCAAAAAGATGTTAGAAGTTTTCTAGGATTTATTAGATATTACAGAAGATTTACAGAAAACTTTACCAAAATAGTATCTCCACTCTTCAAACTGCTTACAAAAGATTATGAATTCAAATGGATTCCTAATTGCCAATCAACATTTGAAGCTTTGAAAACAAGAATATCTGAAGCACCTATCTTGAGAGGACCAAATTGGAAACTCCCTTTCCATATTTCTACAGATGCTTTAGATACAGCTCTAAGATCTGTATTGGGACAAAAAGACTTGGTTCCTTATGCCATTTACTATACCAATAAAAATTTGACTCCCACTGTGTTGAATTATACTGTGACTGAAAAAGAGTTCTTAGCTTTTGTTCATGCAATTAATAAGTTCAGACATTATATAACAGGCTATGAAACTTTTATTCATACTGATCATTCTACAATTAGATATCTAATGAAAAAACTTGTTACTAATGGCAGAGTTACAAGGTGGCTCCTACTTTTATAGGAATTTAATATTACTATGTTAGATAGACCAGGGAAACAAAACACAGTTGCTGATTTCTTATCTATGATTCAGAATATCAAAGAGGATTATCCTGTAGAGGATAAGTTTCTTGATGAATACTTATTTGCAGTAACTACTAAAAATCCTTGGTTTCCAGATATGGCTAACTATTTGGTTATAGGGAAACTACCTCCACATTTATTTCCTAGTGAAAGAAGAAAGATTATTCAGGAAAGTTCAAGATATTCATGGATTTCTAATGAATTGTTTAAAACAGGGCTAGACTTTGTGATTAGAAGATGTGCCAGGGAAGATGAAATGCTTGATATTCTCAAAGCATGTCATGATGAACCGTGCAGTGCACACTTTGCTAACAAGAGGACAACCTATAAAATCCTTTCTTTAGGATATTATTGGCTGTCCCTCTTCAAATATGCAAAACAATATGTCAAAAGGTGTGACAGCTGCCAAAGGGTATGGAAACCTACCCCTTCAAATGAAATGCCATTACAACCTTAGGTACTCATTGAATCCTTTGAAAAATGGGCTTTGGGCTTTATTGGACCTATTAATCCTCCATCTAAACAGAAAAAGTATATATTGTTATGTACTAATTATGTCACTAAATGGGTAGAAGCCAAAGCATTATTTTCTACTATTGAAAATTCTGTAATTAATTTTATTTATGAGGATATTTTTACTCGCTTTGGTGTTCCAAGAGAAATTGTGGCAGATCAGGGAAGTCAATTCACATCCAGAATGATGGAGAAGATGATGGAAGAGTACAAGGTCAAGCATAGGAAATCCACTCCTTATCATCTGAAAGAAAATGGTCAAGTGGAGTCCACAAACAAAGTAATTGAAGGCATCATTACCATGACTATGCATCTACACAGAAGAGATTGGGCATAAAGGCTTCTTGAAGCCTTATGGGCCTACAGAACTACATGGAGGAACACAACAAGACACACTCCCTATGAACTTGTTTATGGGAAGGAAGTTCTGCTCCCCATTGAGTTGGGAATGGATTTATCAGAATCCCAAAAGCATAGACTCGAGCAGTTAAATGAACTGGATGAGATCAGACAAGAAGCAATTCAAAGAAATGATCTAGTTCAACATCAAAGAGCTAAGTGGCATGACAAATACATCAAGGACAAAAGTTTCAAGACAGAGATTGGGCATTGCTATTTGATTCCAAGTTTAAAGATTTTCAAGGTAAATTATATGAGATTGAAAAAGTTTTTAGCAATGGAACAATAAGAATCAAAACAATTGATGAGCATCAAACTCCTCTCATTGTGAATGGTCACTGGTTGAAGGACTATCATAAGCCACTCTCAAAGGACGAGTTTATCAAAATCTTTCAAGATAATTCTGCAATGAGGCTGGTGAAGAAGAATCATTCTTCTCCACCAGCCTAGTTTTTGTTTTTTCATCATCATCTAAATAATAATAATAATGTATAAGCTTGAAAACCAATCACTGATTGGCGGTCTTATGCAGAAAATACAGGGCGAAAATCAGAAGCTTCTAACGCCTTATATTTTCCAAAAAAAAAATCTCATTTCACTCATAGTTATTTCATTCCATTCCATTTCATTTCACTCCATCTCGCCACCATATTCCATCAATAAAATTCCTTTTAGTTTTATCTTCGTGTTCACCTTTCCATATATCATTCATACAGTCATTTTTCATTTCCATGCATTCCATCCGTTTCGCCATGTCATATGTTATTCACTATGTCATTTTCCGCAGTTGAATTCTGATTCCTCAGCTGATTGTTGATTTCGCACCTAATCCTCTATTACTCTGCAGTGACAGCTAAGTGATTAGCCAAATAATGATAAAAGCAAGATGAAGGTATGGAAGAGGAAGATCTTTTGAAGATGTCAGCACCTAAAAGAACCTACAGAGGCAGCCAATTAAAAGTTAGCCAAACGAAGGAGGTATGATTCCAAGGTATGAGCAAAACCATTTTCAAATAGGATTTCAAACACATAATTTGTATAGTTTGTAAATCACAAGCTCCATAATGTGTAATGATTTGACTTGATAGCTGCCTTAACTCCACGATATCCTACGCATCAATCCTAACGGTCTCATAATCCTCTCCTGAGTTTAACTCGTACTTAGTCGTACATCTGCATCACACCTGTCAAAACGGTTAATCATGCAGACATGAGATGATTGACTATGGCTCTCTTCAACTGACGTTCCACTCTGCAACCTATTTATGAACACATTGTCGTCCACTCCTTAGCCTTTTTATGAACCCATTGTCGTCCACTCTGCGGCCTTTTATTTCAAACTATTCAGTTTCTCCAGTTTCACTCTGCCTCCACACTTTCACAGCGGGTTTTACGATTTTCAGTTCATGGTTTGTTTTGCACAGACTTCTGCTCCGTGAACCCACTCTCATTTCATGCTCCACATTCTTCCCGCTTTGTAACCTCTGGTTTTCTCTTCGGCCCTCTTCCATTTTCCGCTCACATAACCGTTATGCTCCCATAAAACTATCATCTACAGAGGTATCTTCGCAGTAAGAAGGAGGAATGGGTCTTATAGTGATAACAGAGCCTGATGGAGCTAAATTTATGGAGGGATACCCTAGCTAAAGAGCATGTTGAGGAAGGAAAGATGGTTGCAGTTTATTCAGAAGTTCAAAGGTCATAATAAAGAAGTCACAAAAACGTTTGCAAGATCCTTCAATGGTATGGAAGTCAAAATTGGGGACATCAAATTTCCAGTAACAGAGTCATCCACTGTAGCAGCAACAGAGCTTCCACATGAATGAGAATAATGGTTTAAGAATAAGGACTTCGATGAAAAGGTTTGGAGGGTTATTCTTCGTAATCTAGGTATGGACGTATCAATTTTTAAACGAGGAATTCCTATTTCAGCCTTAAGGGAAAAATGGACTAGTCTGTTGTTAATAATTCAGAAATTCATTACATGCGAGGGCAGGTATGGCTCCATGTACATGTACCATAGAAGATTATTAATGAACTTCTTGGAGAATGAAACCATCAATCTTCCTTATTTCTTGTTGAGTAGTTTGAGAAAAATGTCTACTAATATGAAAAAGAATATAGATGATATAGAGCCTCATCTCTATCATCATGGCCTTATTAAGATTTCGGTTGAGAATCAATTGAAAGAACGGAAAGATACATGGGAAAAATTCCTAGTTCGGAATCTCTTCCAAGATCCTCTTGAAGTGCTTGAGGGAAGTTCAACAAAGAAAAGTAGGAGGAAAAGAACAAATTTAACAATACAAGATACTCCTACTAGTGTGACCAAGGAAACCAACGAAGAATAAATGCTTTCTGAAACATTGACTGAGGTTAGAAAACAAGTAAAACATAAAGGAAAGAGGAACATTGAAGATATTTACGAGACTCTTGAGCCTTCTTCAGAAGAAGAGAAATTGTTTTATGAGAGACTAATTCATCTTAAGAAACAGCCAACTAACACAAAAGAAAAAGGAAAGGAGAAACAGAGCATAGAAAAGGGAGACACAAGCTCACAAGGTTTAAGAAGGAGCTCTAGATTAAAGGGAAAACTGAAGAAAACGCAAATCAAAGGAGCTCACTTCATAGACCTCGGAGGTGAAACTCCAGATCAGTCACCAGAAAACACTCCTCCCGATCAAAGTCCACAGTATTCTCCTTCTCCCCAATTAGATTTTGAAACCAGTCAAAGGAAGACAACACCAGAAATTGATCAAACTCAGCAACAGATGTATGACTTCATTGAATCATTGGAAAAGACTACAGCAGAACATGAGACTTCATCCAATCAACGAGGTACGGCTCAGGAAACTTTGATCTAGTCATTAAAACAAGAGATTTATGAGCTGGAAGTCTTGAACAGACATATCCAAAAGAAAAATGAAACACTAAAATAGCAAAATAAATTGGACAAAATTATCCATGACAATACCATGCTGCATTTAGGATTATGGCATAAGAAAAAATAGAAAACTGAAGAAGAAAAATAGGAGGTTGAATAGAGCCCTCATCAATCTCAAGTACAGATGCCTCATGATAAAGCCCAGGATGATAGTGACAGCAAGGAAGAAGAAGAAAAGGCTAGATGTCTTAGCAAGAGTCTCAGAACAGATGAATTGAAGAAAGGATAGTTACAGTTTTGGTTGCATGAGGACATGCAACATCTTCACAGTGGGGGTATGTTGAGCCCGAGAACTACCTCTCTTCTACACAATTTCCTAAACATTTTTCTTCTATTTTCCCATATCAGTGCCTCATAAGCTATCAAAAGTTGTTACATGTTGATTTCAAGAGTGCATTTGAGTGATTTCCAAATTATATCATTGTGTGTTCTATTTGATCTAGGTTTTGTTTATCAGCTACGGAATGTAGCCACTTTCCACAGCTAACTCGCAATTCCACAGTCGCTTTCATTGTTCTGTAGGCTATAGGTGTCAACAGGAGAAACAAGAGACATGGGTAGCTTAGAAATGGTCCACACATGGATGAGGTCCTATCTGCTTAGCCAAATCGTGAAGAAAGGTACCGGTCAAAGGGTGGTCAACAGAGAGTCCTTTGTCAACTAGGACTCTGTTCCAGCACATAAAGAAGCCTGAAGCCGTTCCTGAACTCATGGATCCATTTTTGCCACCTGCAGGCCATCTCCATAACTCAATCCAACATCCACCTTACATAGATTTACTGTTCATGGCAACTGAGAGGTTGAACTTCCAGATTCTGACCTGTTCACGTGTCCATTGCTGAAGAATTTTCTCCAAAATAGAGTTATCTATTTCCTCTATAAATATAAGCATTTTCAACGCAAATAGTTAGGCTTTTTACTATTGTTTTAGCGTTATTTTACTATTGTAACAGAGAGACATATCCTTTGTTTCATAATAGAAAAAACTCTGTTTTTCACATTACTGTTTAAGCCTGGTTTGAAGTGGCAACGTGTTAATTCAAAGTTGTGCAGAGGGCCCCTGCGTGGCTGAGGTTCTTCTTTTGTTTTATATAGTTTTTCATGTATATTTCCTATTATTTAAGTTGTACATTTCTCACTTTTTGTTTATGGTTTTAATCTTTCTAATCTTGTACATGCTTTTGCATCTTGTTATCTTTTCCACTAACACTGATCAGTGCATTTCAGAATAGGTTATGCTCGAACTTTTTCATACTTTTTTGCATCAAGTGGTGATCTGAGACTTGCTTCCTCTGCTGAACTTTAGTTTTCAATTCCAGTTGTTATGCTTTTATTTAAGTGAGATTTGCTTACTGCTTTATGATAGTTTAGATATCAGTTCTTCATGCTATATGATGATATCTCTGGAGCCTTTAGCTTAACCTCGTTTTAGAAGTTGATTGGCGAGCTATTGTGATTATAAGTGAAGTAATTTGGTTTTTCTTTCATTAGTCTGCAAATAGATAGTTTAGATATCAGTTCTTCATGCTATATGATGATATTTTTGAAGCCTTTAGCTTAACCCCATTTTAGAAGTTAATTGGCGACCTATTGTGATTATAGGTGAAGTAATTGATTTCACTTTCATTAGTCTGCAATTAGATAATTTAAATTTCATTCTTTCATGCCATATGATGATATTTCCGGAGTCTTTAGCTTAACCCCGTTTTAAAAGTTAATTAATGAAATATTGTGATTATGGGTGAAATCAGTGACTAGTTTCCAGCTTCATTATTTTTTTGGTTTTGAGTGCAGTGGTTTATTAGATTTCAATTCTGTAATTAGGATGGACAACAAAGACAGTAACCTCATTTTTAGTACTTCCTCTTTAGCTTGATTTATGTAGCTGCATGTTTACATTCTTGTTCAAAGTTCTGATTTTGTAGACAGCATGTTTTGAGATCTTTGAAGTTCTAAGTTTGGAAATTACCATAAGAAGCATAAACTTTGTCTTCAATTATACATTCACACTTGATCTTTAAAATTATTCTTAAAACTTTAGAATAGGATTTCCATTTGCATTAAACACTTTAGGAGACCAACAAGAACAAAACCCCAGAACAAGATAAAAACTGAAAACAATGAGGTAAGAAAATGGTTGTCTTCCACATACAGTGCACTACACTTCATCAGTTTATGACTCCCGGATTGATAACTTATGTAGCAATTTAGGACACACTAAATTGACTAAACATTTTGGCACCGTTTCCAGGGAAGTGTAACTAGGTAACCTATCTCTTAAATTAAAAAAAAAAAAGGGAAAAACTAATAATTTCTTGAAGTATGCTCTCCTATTGCACCTAGTGTGATCTGGAGGATCAGAAAAGAGAATTATTAGTTCAATGATTTCTTGAGTATGCTCTGTTCTTACACCTAGTGTGATCTGGAAGATTAGAAAAAGGATTATTACCCCAATTAAAAAGAAAAATCATCAAAAAATAAAAATAAAAAAATGACATGCATAGAGAAAGAGATTATAGGGGAAGGTTTATAGCTAGGGGGAAAAGTTCAATTTTTACAACACCAACTACTTCAAGGAACAGACAAGATATACCTCCATCCCAGACTCATACTCCCAGCTTTAAGATTCCTGGAATTTAAGGGGCAGCAACTAAATTAGAAGATTCTCCCACACTATCTAACTAATCTGACCTAGGATCACTTCCATAGGGGATCCTATTGTAGTAAAAGAAGTAGAATTACCTAGAGAAGAAGAAGAGGTAGATACTCTCTCTCATCACCCATTAATAGAAGAACCGAAAGATTCTGAAGAAACTGTCATGGCAGAAGAGGTACAAGATGGAGAATTTTCACTATTTAGAGGAGGGGCTAGAGGCAGAGGTAGAGGAAATAATGGAAGTGGTAGAGGTAACAATGGAGGAGGTGGAGGTAATAATGGGGGAAATAGGGAAGGAGATAACTCATTTGGATTCCCTATAGTCGATGAGGAAACCCATACAACAATGAAAAACATTTCACCATCTGTCCTCCCAAACTTTTATGGATTGCGGAGTGAGGATCCTGAAATATTTTTATTTGAGTTTGAAGTCTTATGCCGAACCTATGACTATCTAGAAGACTCTCAAAAACTCAAATTGTTCCTTTCAACATTGAAAGGGGCTGCTCTGAAATGGTTTGTAGGATTAGTCACTCAATCTATTAGGACTTGGAATGATATGAGGAAGGCATTTTTGGATAGATATCTGGATTATTGTATGCATACTAATCATAAGGAAGAGGTATTCAAAATGATGCAAAAAAAAAGATGAGAACTTGGAGGATTTACTTGAAAGGTTTTAATGCAACTTAAAGAGAGCAAAAATGACCAATTTAGATGAGAAAACCTTGAAAGCCCTTTTATTGAACGCCATTAGAGATGAATGGATAGATATTTTAAACACGATGGGGAAGGGATATATCTCTCAACTTCCACTAAGTGACATAGTTGAACTATGTGTCCATCTCTGAAGGGGAAAATCTAAAACTGGAAAAGGGTCTAGAGATACCTCTCTTATGAGAGCAAACAAATCTGCAACTGGAACAGTAAGTAAGGTAGAGATTAGCAATATGCTTGATGAGATCAAAACTGACATTCTAGGGAGCCTTAGTGAATAGCTAGACACCCTCAAAATTCAAAATAAGTAGAAAACAGAAGTGGATGCCTTGGCCATATTTTGCCCAAAATGTAGAAAGAAACATGCTCTAAGAGAATGTCCCTTAGATGCAAAAGTCATGAGACCAAGGATTGTGCTTCAATTCCAGGACTCAAAGCTGTCTTTTAGGAGGAACCAAATTCAGTAGAATCTCTTTGTTTTATTTCAAGAAGACCTTGGCAAGGGCAACAAAATCAAGGATTTAACAATCCTATGAATTTTCAGCCCCGACCGAATTGGAATTCTTGGCAACAACCTTGTCCTCAACCTCAAAATCAGTGTCAATCTCAATCATGGGCACAAGGGGTACAAAATCTTTATGGGATATTTGCTCAATATTATCAATATCATCCATCTTATTAGGGCTATCCTCTCCCACAAAACCAACAACAAAATCCACAACTTCTAAATCAAAACCCACAACTTTCATTACCATTTCCACAACAACAACCTCCTCAACAAAACCAAAATCCTCAACTCTTGCTTCCATTTCAACAGAAGCCAAATCAACTACAGGCCCAACCATTACCAAATCCCAACAAGAAAAACCTTTAGAATGCTTACATGGTAGAAGGACAACAATTTCCTACCTATATGATTGTTCCTCTAGATCTTAATGATGTTCAACTTAGATTTGGTAGGATTTTAGAAAAGGAAAAGCCTTCTATAGATGTTCAAGAGCAAGATGCTTCTGAGGAGAATTCTCTGAAAGTCAATAAAAGTTTTGAAGAAGCATCCCTTCAAAACCCAACCATTCAAAAAGAAAAACAAAAAGAGTCAACCCCCACAACTCCTATAGTTAAGTAACCTGCATCTACATCCACACCTCTTTTTCCTGAGAGATTACATATTGACAAGGGGGTGGAAAATCTTGTTCCCTGACTATGATTTCCTAGATGAATTAAAGAATGTATGTATCAAGATTCCCTTGCTACAAGCCATTAGAGAGATTCCTATTCTAGCAAAACCAATAAAGGAGTTGAGTATCAAAAGACCAGGTAAGAAACCAAGAGACACAAAAAGAATCCACCGGTAGGAAAGATAGCAGATATCATGATGGGAAATATTACCATGCATAAATATGTGGATCCAGGTAGTCCAATTGTCAAGACACACATAAATGGGATAGAAATTCCAAATACATTGAGTAACTTAGGGTTGTTATAAACACTATGAGTAGACAGACTATGGAACATCTTAAACTTCCTAATCTTCTTTTTACACATACTTTACTGCAACTTGCAGATAGATCAGTAATCAAACCAGATGGTGTACTATAAGATATTTCGGTCTCCTTAGAAGACCTTGGCTGGCCACAGTGGATGCTTTTATTAGTTGTAGATCTGGTGACATGTACATTTCTGATAGTAGTTCAACAAATAAATTCACTTTGTATCCTCCAACAAAAGCAATTACAGAAGTAGGAGACAATGAATGGGTCGATGATGAAGATACTATACAACCTATCTTTACTCTCTCTGAAGTTAGTGAAGATAGTCAAATTTTGAATACATTAGAAAATTTTGAAACATCTTAAGAATATGATCACACACAATTTCAGTTAGATTCTGATATTGAATACTTGTCATCAAGGCAAATGTCTCTCTACTCTATGGAAGAGTTTGGCAGATCTGCAATTGAAATTTTTCCAGGTAAAACATTGAATATCAACAAAAATTTGGAAAAGTTACAACAGGAAGAGCTAACCAAAATCTTACAAAAACATTCAGTTGCATTTGCATGGGAGTATACTGATATGAAAGGTATTGACCCTAAGACTTATATCCATCATATCTATATTGAGGAAAACAGTAGACCAATCAGACAAACTCAGAGAAGTATGAATCCAAATCTTAGGGAGATTGTGAAAGGAGAGCTCCAAAAATTACTCAATGTGAAATTCATTTACCCAATCTCAGATAGCCAATGGGTTTATCCCTTGGTGATAGTATCCAAACATAATGGTAAATGGAGGGTGTGCATTGATTATAGGGAATTGAATAAAGCAACTTTGAAGGATCACTTTCCTTTGCCCTTTATCAGTCAAGTATTAGATACATTAGCAGGCAAAATGTACTTTTCATTTCTGGATGTTTTTAGTGGTTATAATCAAATTCATGTAGCACCTGAAGATCAGGATAAAACCACGTTTACTTGTCGATGGGGAACTTTTGCCTATCAAGTGCTTCTTTTTGGATTATGCAATGCACCAGCCATATTCCAAAGAGTAGTATTAGGAATTGTTTCCAATCTAATCCATGATTGTGTGGAGTAATATATGGATGATTTTACAGTCTATGGTAATACATTTGAAGAAACCTTGGAAAGTTTGGAAAAAGTCCTGATAAGATGTAAACAAACAAGCCTTTCATTAAGCCATGAAAAATGCTTTATGATGTTTACTGAAGGTATTGTTTTTGGACATCATATTTTAGTGGATGGGATTAAAGTAGACAAATCAAAAGTTGAAGTCATCTCCAAGTTACCTATTCCAAATTGTCAAAAATATGTTAGAAGTTTTCTAGGGTTTATTGGATATTATAGAATATTTACAGAAAACTTTACCAAAATAGCATCTCCACTCTTCAAACTGCTTACAAAAGACTGTGAATTCAAATGGAGTCCTGATTGCCAATCAACATTTGAGGCTTTGAAAACAAGAATATCTGAAGCACCTATCTTGAGAGGACCAAATTGGAAACTCCCTTTCCATATTTCTACATATGCTTTAGATACAGCTCTAGGAGCTGTATTGGGACAAAAAGACTTGGTTCCTTATGCCATTTACTATACCAATAAAAATTTGACTCCCACTGAGTTGAATTATACTGTGACTGGAAAAGAGTTCTTAGTTGTTGTTCATGCAATTAATAAGTTCAGACATTATATAACAAGCTATAAAAATTTTATTCATACTAATCATTCTGCAATTAGATATATAATGAACAAACCTGTTACTAATGGCAGAGTTACAAGGTGGCTCCTACTTTTACAGGAATTCAATATTACTGTGTTAGATAGACGAGTGAAACAAAACACAGTTGTTGATTTCTTGTCTAGGATTCAAAATATCAAAGAGGATTCTCCTGTAGAGGATAAGTTTCCTAATGAATACTTATTTGCAGTAACTACTAAAACTCCTTGGATTGGAGAGATGGCTAACTATTTGGTTACAGGGAAACTACTTCCACATTTATTTCCTAGTGAAAGAAGAAATATTATTCAGGAAAGTTCAAGATATTCATGGATTTCTTACGAATTGTTTAAAACGAGGCCAGACTTTATGATCAGAAGATGTGTCAGGGAAGATGAAATGCTTGATATTCTCAAAGCATGTCATGATGAACCATGCAATGGACACTTTGCTAACAAGAGGACAACCTATAAAATCCTTTCTTTAGGATATTATTGGTCATCCCTATTCAAACATGCAAAACAATATGTCAAAAGGTGTGATAGTTGCCAAAGGGTAGGGAAACCTACCCCATCAATTGAAATGCCATTACAACCTCAGGTATTCATCGAATCCTTTGAAAAATGGGCTTCAGGCTTTATTGGACCTATTAATCCTCCATCTAAATAGAAAACATATATATTGGTATGTACTGATTATGTCACTAAATGGGTAGAAGCCAAAGCATTATTTTCTGCTACTGAAAATTCAGTAGTTAATTTTCTTTATGAGGATATTTTTACTCACTTTGGTGTTCCAAGAGAAATTGTGACAGATCAAGGAAGTCAATTCACATCCAGAATGATGGAGAAGTTGATGGAAGAATACAAGGTCAAGCATAGGAAATCCACTCCTTATCATCTGCAAGCAAATGGTCAAGTGGAGTCCAAAAACAAAGTAATTGAAGGCATCATTACCAAGACTATGCATCTACACAGAAGAGATTGGGCAGAAAGGCTTCCTGAAGCCTTATGGGCCTACAGAACTACATGGAGGAACACAACAGGACACATTCCCTATGAACTTTTTTATGGGAAGGAAGTTATGCTCCCATTGAGTTCCAATTCAAAACTTTCAAGATGGCAGTTCAATTGGGAATGGATCTATCAAAAGCCCAAAACCATAGACTGGAGCAATTGAATGAACTAGATGAAATCAGACAAGAAGCAATTCAAAGAACTGATCTAGTTCAACATCAAAGAGCTAAGTGGCATGATAAATACATCAAAGACAAAAAGCTTCAAAAAGGAGATTGGGCATTGCTATTTGATTCCAAGTTCAAAGATTTTCTAGGTAAATTTTAGACTCATTGGCTTGGGCCATATGAGAATGAAAAAGTTTGTAGCAATGGAGCAGTAAGAATCAAAAAAATTTATGAGCATCAAACTCTTGTCATTGTGAATGGTCATTGGTTGAAGATCTATTATAAGCCACTCTCAAAGGAGGAGTTTATCAAAATCTTTCAAGATAATTCTGCAATGAGGCTGGTGAAGAAGAATCATTCTTCTCCACCAGCTT